>JACEIK010002321.1:63624-75137 GCA_018107945.1 Datura stramonium
ATCATAAGAGCCTATAGTATATCTTCACTCAGAGAGAGTTGAATTTGCGGCAGCGTCGCTGGTTGGAATTGCTGAAAGATTATGATGTAAATATTCTGTACCACCCAGGAAGAGCCAACGTGGTAGCAGATGCCCTTAGTCGCAGATCTATGGGGAGTTTGGCGTACTTGCAGCCCGAGCAGCGGGAATTGGCTAGAGAAATACACCAGTTTAGCCGTTCGCGTAGCAGAAACAGAGGACAACAGAGCAGTAATTCAGAACTCCATTGTGTCATCGTTAGTTGTGGAAGTAAAGGAACGACAGTATGAAGATCCTGACCTGGTTCAGATTAAAGACAGATTTCAACAAGGAAAAGTGCCAGATTTTCAGGTAACTGAGGATGAAGTGTTGCGATGTAAAGGCCACCTTTGTGTTCTAGATATTTCAGGGCTTCGCTAGCAGATTATGAGCGAGGTACATTACGCCCGCTATTCTCTCCACCCAGGTGCAACAAAAATGTACCACGATATTAAATAAATCTACTGGTGGCCAGGTATGAAGAGGGAAATAGAAGAATTCGTAGCCCAGTGTCCTAACTGCCAGCAAGTTAAAGCGGAACACCAGAAACCAGGCGAATTGACTCAAGACATAGTTGTGCCTCTTTGGAAGTGGGAAGCAGTAAATATGGATTTTGTAGCAGGATTACCCCATACCAGACATAGAAATGAATCGATTTGGATAATTGTTGACAGACTGACAAAATCAGCCCATTTTTTGCCAGTAAGGGCTACTTTCTCTGCCGAAGATTATGCTAAATTGTATATCATAGAAATAGTCAGACTGCACGGTGTTCCAGTATCTATTATCTTTGACAGAGTGGCGTAATTTACAGCTAAATTTTGGAAATTATTTTAGAGAGGCCTGGGAACACAGATTAATCTGAGCACAACATTCCACCCTCAGATAGATGGGCAGGAAAAATGCACTATTCAGATGCTCGAGGATATGTTACGAGCGTGTGTATTGGACTTTGGAGGTAGCTGGGATGAGCACCTACCACTTATTGAGTTTACTTATAACAATAGTTACCACTCAGCTATTCAGATGACGCCCTATGAGGCTCTGTTTGGCGAAAATGCAGATCGCCGGTTGGCTGGTTTGAAGTAGGAGAGTCAGCGCTGATTTGGTCGGATATTATTCATCAGTCAGAAGAAAAGGTAAAGCTTATCAGAGAATGCCTACTGACTGCTTAGGGCTGCCAGAAATTGTATGCTGATGTGCGGCGCAAAAACCTGGAATTTAATGTGAATGACTGGGTGTTTTTGAACGTTTCTCCTATGAAAGGGGTGATGAGATTCGACAAGAAAGGTAAGCTTAGCCCAAGGTTTGTTGGGCCTTATCAGATTCGTCAAAGAATAGTCCAAGTGGCATACGATTTGAACTTGCCTCCAGAATTAGAGTCTGTCCATCTAGTTTTCCATGTGTCCATGTTGAGGAAGTATATAGCAGACCCCTTTAGAGTTGTCCTAGTTCAGGATGTACAGGTTACGGAAGAGCTGGCTTATGAAGAGGTTCCAGTAGCCATACTGGATAGGCAGATTCGCAGGTTGAGAACTAAAGATGTTGCTTCTATCAACGTGTTATGGCATAACAGGAACCAAGAGGAAATGACTTGGGAAGCAGAGGAAGATATGAATGTAAGATATCCTCAACTGTTCAAGACTTAATCAGCCAGAGGTACGTTAGTATTTTTGTTTTATGAATTGCCTTATATTGTGAATAAATGAAATAGTTGGCTTTTGTGATGAATACTAGTGTTGTGTAGAGTACCTGTATTGGACTTTTCTGCGTTTCAGGATTTTTGAGATAGTCCATATTACAGGGGAAAATCTACCGAAATTTTTTCTAGAATAAGTCAAGTAAGTTGAAATTCTTGCAAGTAGAAGATTACATTCGAGGACGAATGTTCTTAAGGGGGGGAGGATGTTACCCCCCATAAATTCTTGACATTTAGATGGCCTATTTTCATGTTCGTTAAGAGTTTTAGAATGCCACACATGCAAGAAAAAGGCCCGGGGAGAGACCGGACAAGCGCCACGTCGAACCATCGCAGCAGGAGGCAGGGCAGACCCCCTCCGCGATGGCCAACATGTCACAGAGGGCTCACCTCCGCGATGGCCAACGTGCCACAGAGGTGAGGTTAAGCCTCAACTATATAAACCCCCACATTGGTTTATTTTAGATAATTATCATAATTTCTAGAAAACAAACCAGAAAATAGAGGGTACGAGGGATTTCTTTGAGATTCCTTCCATTTACGTTGTTAAACGCGGTCCAAACTCGAATTAATCTTGGGTAGTGAAGTATTAAGATGCAGGGAGCATTCTTGCGGAGTTAGTTTCGTGAAATTCAGCCGGCGAACCGTCGTCCTGCCAAGCTAAGGTAAGTTAAATTGCTCCAAATTAGTGTCAATATACTCCTAGCCCTAAAGTGAGTATTTCTCCCTTCTGGACTTCCGAGAAATAGAGAGTTTTCGGTTGTTTTTCGATAAGTCAATGTTTGGGCTATATATATATTCAAAGTAGTGTTTTATTCTAGAATGTTGATGAATTTACTTCTAATTGCTATGAATGTGAATACAGTTGGATGAAATAGCTGAATATTGGTCGAGTCACGCCAGTTTGCCGGAAAGCCGACAACTGAGGTATGTAAAGCCATTTTCTTCGCCAAGTTAGTAATTTTAGTATAGTAAAATAGAATAAATTCCATAAGGAAGTTATAGAAGCCAAATATTAAGTATGTTTGCGTTATTATGTCATATTCAGAATAAAAGTCAGTAAATCAGTATTAAACAGCGAGATATTATTTCAGACCCAGTACCAGATTCAGTTTAATTTATCCAGAGATTCAGAATAGAATATCAGAACATGAACAATATCATCATATTTATTATACATGTTATATGTGATTATTGTTGTTTGTTGAGACATGATTGTGTTATGTGGGCACCTTTAGAGCTTCCTTGCCGCCCCAGGGTTAATAGCTGTGTCGAGTCGCCCGCCAGAGGGTGAGGATACGTCACTCCAAGGAGTGGCATACCGTCCGCAGTAGGACGAAGATGGTATGCAACGTTAGCCATAGTAGTCTGATCAACATTATAAATTATAGATATAGATCTCAGATTACAGTTACAGGAGTCCTCCGGACTCAGATACAGTTATAGTTAGGGGCCTAGAGAGCCCAAGCTGCATACCCATGGGGCTGGCGGGGTGCTCATAGTTATTAGGTGAGTGGAATGAATTTACTTTTGGATGGTTTGACCCGGGTAGGGGTATATAGATTGCGTGTTGATTGACACCTTCCGACTTATGGGGGCTGGTATAGGTTCTTGTATGCTATATNATATATATTACTTATTAAATTGATAGATAGCAGGACGCCGCATCGACAGGTATGATTTTTATCTTCTCTCCAGTACAGTTATGCTTGGTACAGATTCTGCTATTCCAGACAGTTTTAGTTATCCTCTGTCATTTCAGTAACTTTCAGTATTACTATTTATCTTCAGTTATGTTCAGTTTTGCTTTGCTTACTTGGTACCAGTGGTACTGACGCCCGTTTGGGGGCGCTGCATTACTTGCCTGCAGGTGTTCATAGACGAGGAGTCGATTCCTCGTGATTCCAGCCAGCACACAGAGTCATTAGCTCTTGTCATCCGAAGCTACATAGTTAGAGGTTTATTCCTTTTCTTTTGTTGTACAGTATGGGTAGACCGGGGCTTTGTCCCGACCATCTTATCAGTATTCCCTGTGGTTAGCTGTACCGGTCGTGTGAGGCCGTGTGTATGTTTTAGTTGTTATGATGGCCGTGTGGGGCCTTATTCAGTTGGTAGTGGTGATATTGTTTATCACGTAACAATTTAGCACTTGTTTTTATTGATTCAGAAATAACTAGACAGCATGGTGGCCTTGTCGGCCCGCATAGGTTCCCTATTGATTCAGTTGTTCTTGGTAGTTGTTGTTTTCTTATAGGTGGCTATAGGCCTAGTTGGCCGTAGGCTGTATTTACAACCGTTATATAGCCCGTCGTTCTCTGGAATCAAGAGTTAGAGCAAGCCTGGCACCAGAAGTGCTTAAGCTCAGCTAGTCCAGCAGTCCAGGTCCTAGTAGGGCACCAGGTGCCAGTCATGCCTCCCAAGGCGGGGCGTGACAGTCCTTATTAGAGATATCAAACCATTTACGTCCCTTTCCAGGCAAGCCTGGGACTGCTCTTCCCACTTGAACGAGATAGTTGGGGCATCATGTAAGCTCTATCATGATAGTGTTGGTTAAGACGAGTCCTCCCATTTTTCCTTATGTTTTATGCATGATCATGATTACAATACTTTGGCTCAAGTTATGTTTTAAAAGGTTTCTATTATGATTACGATTATTACTAGCTTATGAATGATTTGGAAACCCTTGATCTCTCATGTTTATGTTACGATTGTCACTTAATGTTTTGAAAGGTCCTACTCTTATGAACTCTTATGTATTTTATTAGTCCATTTTACTTACCTTGCATACTCAATAAAATCAAAGTACTAACCGCATACTCTATGATGTATCGTTTAATGATATAGGTCCGAGGGATCAGATTCAGCCGCGCCATTAGTCCTGCTTCCGTATCAGTCCTATTTAGCCAGTGTTGGTGAGTCCTCATTTTTCGAGGAAATTCAGTTTATTTTGATGTTATGTTATTTCAGTTACAAATTTCATCGAGCTAGTTGGGGATGCTTTCCCATTAGCTTATCAATTATGTTAGAGGCTTTTCAGACAATTTGAAGAATTCCATCTTTTTAGTGTTGACTCTATTATATATTGATATGTATTCAGACTTCCACTTATGCATGTTTTATAATATTAGTTTCTTCTTAAGGTAAGCTCTTTAGCAGCTATATTCATGCCATGGGTCGACTTGGAGCCATTTATGGTTCTAGGTCCCGTGTCTCAATTCGACCCTATGTTCGGGTGGTGACACTTGAGGTATTGATGTTGGGAATATTCTTATGCTCATTTTCCATACTTTTACGCATATTTTACCTTATTTTCAGATCATTACCCTTATGAAATGCGTAAATTCATGATTATGTGTGTTAACTGAGCTAACAAGTGTTTTAGATGATTTTAGCAGGTAATTAATGGAAAAGTATTCAAAAATGGCCCAAGGTGTGAAGAAAGAAGAAGTCCGGAAAATTTGATCTAGTGAGATCGTTGGTGTGGTGTGCCAGCCACCAAACATTAGAGGAAATTATACTCGGGCTGGTGTATTGAGTGGTGCAATGCACCAGAGCCCAAAATTTATAAGAATTTGATTAACACCTTGGCGAGATGAGTGGTGCAACGCGCTGGAGGTATTTCGGACTCGGGAAATTTTATAACACTTTGGTGCAATGAGAGGTGAGATGCGTCAGGCCCCAGAAGTGTAGAATTTTGACTAACACCTTGGTGAGATAGCTGGTGCAGTGCGCCAGAGCTTGTCTGGGGCAAATTTTTATGTCTAAAAGCTGAACTTTTCAAGAGCAAAAGAGTCATTTCATATCTTTCTTATAAATATATCATCTAGGGCATTTTGTTAGGAGTCTTCAATCAAAAAGATCAGTTTGTCATAGTTCTTGGGGGAAGAGGCAGAAGTTCATTTTTCTTCTAGGTTTTCTTCTTTACTTTATAATTTTGATTCGAATGATGATATCTTTAGTTTTCTACTTGAACATGAGTGGCCAAACTCTTGTTCTATGATTTTGGCCATAGCTAATGGTTGTTGTTTGAATACTCGTTTATGCTGGACTTTAATTTTTCATTCAGGATTGTTTATGCTTACCTGTTTTATTTGATTATTCGTTAGTTTGATCACCTTACGAATTTATCTGTTGGCTATTGGTTGAACTCGGGGGAGGGAACTAAGAGGGTTAAAAGCAAGCATTGAATAGGTTTCAGTTATCTTGTTCAATTAGTTTAAAAGTTTATTTCGTTGTTGGGGATAGGGATATACCCTTCATCCCTGTTCAGTTGAGTACAAGTATCTTCAACCGTTGCCTCATGTTTCTCCTACAACCATAGGGATATATGTGTTAGGGTTCATGAGATAATTCCTTGATATTCAGGAAATAGCAAGAAATGGAATCGTAACTTGCAACTAGAAATCTTAAAAGAGTTATTCTAGCGTATTTGAGTCCTAAAAAATCAACCTAAAATAAAAAGTGTCCTATCCCTAGATTTTCATCAACATTTGAATTACAAACTCTTTTTAAAATGATTTTACTTAATTAGTTTAATTTACATTTCAAAGTAGTAGAATAATCTCCAAAACCTATTACATGATTTACCTATGTTTATAATGAAATAAAATGCTAACATTAAGAAATTAATATGACGAGTCTCTGAGGGATCAATGTCAGTACTTCGCCATCCTATATTACATGAAGACCATGTGCACTTGCGTGTGCTTGACGACATCAAGTTTTTGGCGTTGTTGTGGAGGAACTGAAGAGTGATTAATTATTTATAGGTTAGGATTTTATTCTGCTATTCCACATTTTACTTTTGTTTATGGTTGTTGAGAATTTCAGGTGGTGTTTGCTTAGTGTATGCCAGCTACTAGAAGTCAGGGACCACCCTTGGCTCAATTTGTTCCGGAAATCGAGAGAACTTCTTGCAAGTTATCTATGGCAGAAAATCATGAGAAAGAATAGATCAACAGCAAGGATAGAATTTCAGTGCTCAATTTTGTTCGGTTAAACTTGGAGAACCCTTCCAAAGCGATCATCAAACTGGCCATCACTGGAAATTTGGAGTAGAAGGAGGGAACTGTGTGGTTGGTTCAAAACACTTGTCAATTTCAGGGAAAGACGCACGAGGATCCCCAAGGAATTTGATGAAGTTCGTGGAACTTAGTGAAAACTTTCATTATCAAAATGTGTTACATGAATACGTGAAACTCACTTTGTTCCCGTTCTCATTAATTGGTGTAGCGAAGGAATGGCTTCAGAATGAGCCGGCTGGATAAATTACTACTTGGGAGGTTCTTTCCAACAAGTTTATAAACCGGTTTTTATCTTCAAGGAGAACGATGGAGTGGAGAGGAAAGTTCTTAGTATTTGTGCATAAAGATGGTGAGAACGAAGCTTAGTTTTGGAAAAGATACAAGGGATACATTAGAGATTGCGCGCACCATATGCAACCAAAGGAGATCATTGTGCACAACACATAGAATGTTTGAAGCTGGAGTCTAAGATTTTTCTAGATGCTACTGCACAGGGGCAAATCTTGTACAAACGCTACAATGAGATAGAGGCATTGATGAATCTCATGTTAGCTAGGAGCAAAGATTATTAGGATTAAGGCAGAGGGTTTACAATATCTAAGGTCGTAGGGAAGCTTGAGGTTGATAGTGTAGTAGCAATCAGAGCAGACATTCGTCAGTTGGTGAATATGATCAGCAAGTTATTAGTCACCAGCTGTAAGCCAAGTTCATCAGGTTCTGCAAGTTTAGACTCCACTGCGTTAATTTGAGGTGTGTGGAGAAGACAATGCATATTCAGGTTGTCCACTAAACCCATAGTCTATTTATTATATGGTTCAAAAAAGTTGCGGTGGAGGTTTTGCAGGAAATTGTTACAATCAGGGGTACAAAAATGCAGCTAATCCCTCCTAGGGAGGAAATAAAAACTTTCAAAGACCCCGTTCAACTTTTAGAGACCTCAGGGCCAACAACATGGGAGTTCTTTAGAGGAAACCATAAAGCAGTGGATGATTCAGTACATTCAAGTGGTTAATAAGATGCAAAAGTCAATCCACGAGTTGGAAAGGTAAATGGGAAAATTGTCCCTTCAGCAGACAAATATACCGCAAGGGGCACTTCCAAGTAACATTGAGAAGAACCCCAAAGAGAATGTTAGGGCGATCTCTTTACACAGTGGAAAGGAGTTGGATGAAGTAATACCCAAAGATAACAAAACAAAGGCAGAGTAGGTTGTGAAGTCTAAGCATGAGGTAGGTGAGTCAAGTAACTCACAGTCGAAAGTGGTAGAAGCTAGACCACCTTCTCCATTCCCACAAAGATTCAAAAAGCAGAAGGAGTACACATCTTGTAAGAAGTTTCTTGATGTGTTAAAGTAGAAACAGTTGAATCTACCATTGGTAGAGCTGTTGTTGGAGGTTCCACTGATGGTCAGTAATGCTGTTATGGCATAAAGGAAAGCCATATGTGAATAGACTTTGATATGGCCTTGTTGGCCTAAATATAGTCCTTTCAAAGGTTACATAGCTCCTACGAGAAATCCATAGCACCGTAGGCAATGATATAGTTAGCAATCTTAAAGTCTTGTGATGGGAGACCAACTAAGGTGGGTCAATCCCTACAGGGGTACGCTGCTATCGCCTCAACATAGTCACTCAATAGGCGTACCTAGTTCCTTAGGTATAGCAAAACCTCCAGTTGCCCTTAAAATAGTTTGTATAGCTACCCACATGCACACTCCATCTGCCTACACATGACCAGAGGGTCCAGGCACTGATTACAACCTCTGTAAGTTTAGATAGAATAGGGCGAGGTCCAGGGTGACCTAAGCGATACTCTGAAGGTCATCCTAGGACGATGATAGCTCATAAGAAAACAACAAGGTTGCAGGTGACCAACTATCTAGTTCCTTCACTTAGAACGACTGTAGGGCTGCTACTAATTGGACATGCTCCTAAGCAGTCAGCCCTAACTTCCCACAAGCAGCTTACTATAATTCTTAGCCTAAAGGAAATATTGTACTACTATGGTTTTAGTCCCCTAAATGTTAACCTGGTTTGTCAAAACAACATATAGCTACCTTGAGCAATTCATAGCTCCTAGGAAAGTACATATGGATTTATCCCTTCGTGGCGACATATACGTGGGCATCTGCAAGAGTATCCCAGGGCGTTGGCCCCACGTTTAATCCCTGATAATTTTTCCCATTAAGACGTTACATAGTCGATCAAATTCCTAACAACTAGGGTGGTTTCTTGAGTAAACTATACAACAAGCAGTAAGTCGACTGAAACTAACTGTCCTTGAAAATAGCCAATCATATGGCAAGTTATCACTCAGTTCATTTGGAAACCCTGGTGCCATCGACTCAAAGGTAAGACCATCTTATCAAGCTTCTATCCCTAGAGGCGTCAAGGTGCACCAACTGCCTGTAGGCGAGCTTTACTGTCAGTATAGGCATCAAACAATATGTTATATCGCCCAGATGTTCCTTATTCCATCCAACTTTACCAAGTTAGGCCCAATAGCTACCCACAAGCTTCTAAAGCCTTAGTACTATAGCAAGATGTCAGAATCCCTCTAAACAGTAAACAGGTGAGCAGGGAAAACTCTACGATGCTCCTAGCGTTAGACACACTTAATATACCCTTTCCCGACGAGGGATACTAGGATGCAATCTTAATTCATCTTACAGTAGCTAACCATGACATATATAACCATTATCTACTGGTAACAACTAATCGCAACATACATACATTTAACTCACTTACAAAGGTATAGGTCGTATCAACTATACGACGAGAATAACTTGTCGAAGAGGTTATCCTTAACATACCTCAATTGTTGATTTCCATTCACCCAGACAATTCCAACCTAAAGACGGTGATTCCTCCAAATTGTAGCCCTTACGCTGAGAGAATGAAGCTATTTTCAATACCAGGAACTTGCTTATAACAATATCTTTTAAGAATATTAACTATGATTCATACACTACCAATTCGGCCAAAAACCTACAAATTCCCATGAGTCTAGAAGGTAGAAATGCTTACCCATCACTTGTAGCCACTTATGACTTAATTAGAAGTGATTTCTACAACTTTTACTCGATGGTGCTCTGGAAATCTGGGTGATATTTCAAGAAATAGATCTGTAGGGACATTACTCATAGGCCTGGGAATCATTATCTGAGAAAAATTGACGTTTGGAGGTTATTTAGCGATGTGATTCGGCTGAAATTTGTTGAAATCCTTGTGACCTTATCACCAAGACCAAAGCCCTCTCTGAATTTTTATTTGAATTGAATTAAGTCTCTCTATTAACACATACATATAGAAGGAGGTGGAGAGGAGGAACAACGCACCGCCCAATGCACCGGTAGACAAGCACGACACGCAACTCAAGCTGACGGGGAAAGGGGCGCTCCTTGCTTCCTTTGCCTCTGGCTTCGGCCTCCTGCTCATTCGACAACATTCTGGTATGCTCTTTCCCTGAGACCTATCTCGCATGCGTCGTACTCTAGAACTCTCAACATACGTATTCACGTGTCTGTTAAATGATAGAAACTTACGGGGTGTAACATCATGAATCATAAACTTGACTTTTTATAAAACTGGCATAATAGGGCATAATTTTCTAAAACTTGAAATCATGAATTTATAATCAATTTGTAAATAAAATCTTCCCATTAATCATAAAACACACTTTGGAAACATGAAGGAATTTGACCCATACACAAATCATAGAGAATTTCATAGAATTGGGTTAAAAAGCCCATAAGATCATAAAATTGAATTAGGATTTGAATTCATCAACTTGATGGGAAATTTGGGCGTGAGAGTGAAAGGAAACTCTCCTTTATAGCCTTATATACCTGGGTAAGCTGAATCTCAACTTGACTTTGAAAACCCAGGTGAATTGTGAAAGAATTGATAGGATTCAAGCTTAATCTTCAAAAAGGAATTTTCTAACTTTGCATGCATGGGATTTGAATGAATTAGAATAGGTTAAACCCATTAAAACACTCCTTTCGGGGCTTAAAAAATGACGTAGTTTAGGACTTAGGAGATTGGAAATTACAAAAATTCCCTTACTGATTTCACAGGAAAAATGACACTGCCAGTCCCTACAAGGGTCTGGATGAATCGTGAGGTGGCCTGAAGGATCTTCCCCTGACTTGTTGCCACTAGTAGTTTCCTCTCAATCATGGACCCTTCACACCCCCACAGGAAACCTAATGAGTCGTTAGGGGCATAATGACTCGTCCCCTCAATCTGTTGTCAACATTACCAAATCACATTTTCTTCACCCTTTACCCACTTGATGGGTCATACAACGATTCGTGAGGAGTCATTATGACTCATCATCTCATCCATTTCCATTTCTTGAGAAAAGGATCCTCTTCACATTAAGCACAATTAACAGGTCAGTTAATGACCCGTTAGGTTACACCACGAGTTACTGAACGACTCATTCTGTGACCAAGTGCAGATTTCCTATTTCCTCTGTTTCAACGCTCGGGTCTGGTCTTATGGAATTTTGGGGTATTATAGGTATTTAGGTTGACAAGACTAATATTGAGTCCATTGAGAAGGTACCGCACCTACCTCTATAAAAGGGGTCTGTAGTTTTTTGGGACATGCTGGGTTTTACAGGAGGTTCATTCAAGACTTCTCCAAAATAGTTGATCTCGGGCAGAATAGCATGCCCGAGTGACGCTTTATAACTTAAATTAGTTTTGTTTATCTAAGTTATTTTAT
>JACEIK010002321.1:109035-119858 GCA_018107945.1 Datura stramonium
TGGCTCCTTGAAATTGGTAAAATAGGTCGTCAATTCTTGGTAAGGGATACTTATTCTTAACTGTGACCTTGTTTAGTTGACGGTAATCTATGCATATTCTGAGGGTGCCGTCTTTCTTACGCACGAATAGCACTGGAGCACCCAAGGGAGAGATGTTGGGTCTGATAAAACCCTTGTCAAGAAGATCTTTTATCTACTCCTTCACCTCCTTAAGCTCTTCTGGAGCCATTCTATAAGAAGAATGGAGATGGGATGAGTATTGGGGAGGAGATCTATTCTGAAATTTATTTCCCATTAGGGGGAACTCTGGGAGGATCTTTAGGAAATACATATGGGAACTCACTGACTACTAGAACTGACTGGATAGTTGGGGTCTCAGATTTGGAATCCTTGACTCGAACTAGATGACAGATACATCCATTGGAGATGAGTTTCTAGGCCTTAAGGTAGGAAATAAACCTACCCTTAGGCGTTGAACTGTTGCCTGTCCATTCTAACACCGGTTCATTTTGAAACTGGAAATTGACAACTTTAGTTCTGCAATCAACTGAGGCATAACAGGAGTGTTACCAATCTATGCCAAGGATAATGTCAAAACGACCATGTCTAATTCTATGAGATCAGCTGGAATGAATTTATTTAGAACTAAGACTAGGCAGTTTCTATACACCCGGTTGGCTCTAACTAACTCGCAACTAGGGTGAAGACTGAGAATGCTTCTGGGAGGACCTCTAGACTGATATTGAACTGGACTACTATATAGGGAGTCACGAATGAAAGAGTGGCTCCTAGATCAAGGAGGGAATACACATCTAAATGAAAGAGACATAACATACCCGTGACTATGTCAGGTTCGCTCTCTTGATCCTGACGGGAAGACAGAGCATTGAAATAATTTTAGCGATGATCGTCATTTGTACCTAATGTGTTGGCCTACTAAGCTTGTCGTCCTTCTAGAGCTGATGATGTGGTAGATTTTAATCACCCTCGTCCTACTGACGGGCACTCCCTAAGCCGATGCCCAAGCTGTCCACACCCAAAACAACCCTCTCGACCTTGAAGGCACTCTCCCGGATTGTTCCTACCACACTTGGGACAAGCTAGATATTTGTTCCCGACACTGTGGGACTAAGACTGAATGCCAAAGGACCCACCCCTCCGATCCTGACTGGACCAAAAGGTTGGGGCGCTGGCAGAACTGGGTGTTTGGGCTCTCTACTGTTGTTGCTGCTGTGGGAGGTTACTACTACTACACCTCTAATGGACGAAATCTGAATGGACAGTCCTTTCTCGTTTGTTCTTCCACTCCATATCCTTCAGCTTTTCGGCCTCAATCTGCTGGGCATAGACAATCAAGCTGGAGAGGTCCATATCCTTACTCAACATCGCTGTCCTGCACTCCTTGAGGACCAGGTTCGGCACCATGTTCACAAATTTCAGTATGCGAGCCCTTGGCTTGGCTACCATCTCTAGAGCGTACTTAGATATCCGAGTAAACTCGAGAGCATACTCCTCTAAGATTCTCTTTCCCTGTCTCAAATTCATAAACTCCGCCATTGTTGCCTCCCTCAACTCCCAAAGGAAAAACCTATCCAAGAAAGTTGTGTGGAACTCCTCCCACTCTACTGGTCCTACTCCCGTTGGCCTCCCCTCTTTCAACTAGCCATGTCAGACCTGAGCTACCACTTTGAGCTTGTAGGCAGCCAGATTAGCACTCTTCGAGGAGCTAACACCCATAATGCGGGTGATCTTCCTGATCTAATCCACAAACTCCTAGGGATCCTCTCCTACTTTGGATCCCTGAAAAGATTGAGGGTTCATACGGGTGAAGTCTCGCACCCTCGCAGCTACTGCAGACCCGTTAGTGTTCATCGGCACCACCTACTGGTTCACCTGGTTGGTGACTGTTTGGGCCAGCAGTTGAATGGCCACCCTAAATTCGGCGATAGATACCGAATCATCTTGAGGAGCTGTCAGGGCTGGTGGGGCAGGTCTGTTGGAGTTACCAGACCTTCTTCCGTTACCGCTTCTGGGAGGCATTATTCACTGAAATAAAACAGAGCACGAGTTAGAAGGACGTTTCTGGAGTTGAACTTTAATGCACGATAATGAGTATGAACAAAAGAGAGTTTTCCTGGTAACATCTCTTAGCCTCCTTGTCATAAGTGTGCCGCACTTCATACCCATGAAAAGGACTCTACTCGGTGCGGCTTTTAGACATTTCGAGGATACTCTAAACCTAGTGCTCTGATACTAAGTTTGGCACGCCCCCAGTATACACCCTAGGCGTAACATGGTAGTTGAAGCCACAAGTGACCCCAAGTCAACCTCTGGTCTATCATACACTAGTATACTAAGTAAAACAAATATAGCGAAAGCTTTGAAATAATAGCATAAAAGCATTTATGAAAATAAAACTGAAAATATAAAGTTTAAGAACATCTAAAGTCTAGATTTAAATCTATGTCTAAAATTAACTCTGTGTCTTAAAGCCTTCTAACTGATGAGTTTATGGGACCAAGCCCTAGCTAACTCTAACTCTAACTAAAAACAATAAATCAATAGAAAGAAAATTAAATAAGGTCCTCGAATGAAGAGGACTCACACTTCTAGCCAGGCGGAGGAGGATTTGGATCACAACGGTTAACGATGATGAGTCTGGGCACCGATATTTGTATCATAAATCATACAATATAAAAGTATGCGTCGGTGCTTTGAATGTGTACTAAGTAGGAGAAAACATATAACTAAATATAAAGTACGCGAAATGTGCATAATGACCAACAAATGTAGGCCGAAAACATAACCAAGATTTGCCCGTACGATGGTCAGACATTGCCCTAAGAATGCAGTGCAATTAAAATCGTACTGAACTGAGTTAAGCGGTAGAACTAGAAGTAGGCTGACTAGTGGGAGAGTCTCTAAGCGATATATAACCACGTGAGGTAGGCGTAGGTCAACGTATATACCTGGTAGGACCCAATATACCTTGCCGGGGTATAAGGCATGAGCTGAATGATCTACAAACGTGCAGGGCCAATCAGGCCAAGTATACTGTAACCTACGCTTACAACACGGTTTTGGAAACAGCAGTGCCTTTGGAACCCCAGCCACTCGGTGCTAAGTCCTGCTCCACTACAAAGCCTATACTAAACTACTAGGGTTATGGCACAAGAAACTAGGGTCCAAGACTAGTCAAGAATACATCAGCCCAGTACACAGTCTTCTCGTGCAGTTACGGCGGGTTCTAGACTTTGTTGTTTGCTTATCTGGAAGCATTGTAGCCGTCTAAGAACAATGCGTAAGCCAGGCAGGGTCAGGGCGGTGAGCTATATATCTAAATGTCATGGCCTTCTTGGACCAATAAGCTAGTTACGAGTTTTATTCCTAATAGCGGAGGCACCACGACACCTGGGGAAAAAGTAAGTCAGCGATCGAGTTGACAATTTTACGAATAGTCACAAGAGGTTGTACCTTACATTAACACTCAAACCACACTTCCAAGCTTGAAAGTATGAAGCGGATGTTGTCAATAAATAACCCAAACTTATAGGTTTGGGTTGAACACAGAATATAGATCTTGATTAGACAGTAGATGAACTTGTATGGTAATTACTTAACAAGGGAATTCTAATTAAAAGGAATAATAAAAAATAATCAGCAGTCCAAGATTATAGTTGTGAATCAATAATTAAAGGATAACTAGGGTTTATGTTCCCCATGGGTTCATAACAACTTTGGGTATACATTTGTGATCGTTATCAATACCTTGCCACAAAACTAATAACATAGGTTTATTCAAACGATCGGCTGTTTCCCATTTGAATGACTATCCTCAATTACTCAACCAAGTCTCATGAGTTTCAAACTAACCATTATCACCTAAGTTCCGGATACGCTATCCTATGACCCACAATTCAAGTTAATTTAATACAATGATCATCAAGATCAAGGCTCCATTGTAATTCTCTTTTCCTAATCTCTACCTCTTCGACCAAAGAAAGTAAAGAATTCAGGCACTTCCTAATGTTGTACACAGCTAAGAATCATTAAAAATGAAGAGAATACAATATAAGTAATTGGTATTGGTTTTAGAATCAATTTGTGCAACCCTAGCTAGTTAATCCACCATGGGTCCCCACAACCCTAGTTATGGAGGTTTTAGCCTCTCATAGTTACAAGGTTGTGATTTGTGTTCATTGTTGAAAACATATAAAAATACTTACAAAAATGATTGAGAAAAATAATTCCTTCAATTAAACCACAAAATCTTGAATAACAAGTACAAAGAACAAGATGAATTCAAGAAAAGGTTGATCACAAGGTTTATCCAACTCAATTCTATCTCTCAATGATATCAAATTCGCTTACTACAATGTTTTCCTCCGAGAATTAAGTCTATTCATCCTCCCTCTATAAAAAATAAACATAAAAAGTACTTATAGAGACACAAGAATCCTTTTCCTAAACTAACAGGACTGCTTTCCATATCTGATGCCGACCTCATTACGGGTCCACCTACGACTCGTAGTGGTTTCTTACGGATCATGACATCAACTCGTGGCTTGGAATGTTTGCTGAATTTTGGCTAATTGTTAGGCCAAGGTACAATTTATACCAACTTTCTATGACTCGTACATTGACACCCGTGGCTTGATCCTGAACTTTTGAACCTTTTTCTGAACTTCACTACGATCGGTATGGTACGACTCATATCTTCATCTCACGGGACGTAGGTTCTCTTATACTGAGAATAATCCTTCAATGCAATTCTTCTGGATTTCATCACGACTGGCTTATCACGACTTGTATCACCATGGTAAGATTTGTGAAAAGTCTCTTAATTTCAGTCTTCCAGGTTATCTTTCAGCTTCTCATCAAAGCCGTCAGTATGACTCATAGGTCCATCCTACGGATCGTACTGTGGTCTGCACTTTTTGCACCTTTTTGCACATTTTAGCTCCTTTTGCAATTTAATGTTCCAACACGCATTCATCCTAAAATCAAAGGAAAAGTGCCTCATATGCACATAAATACACCTAAGTCCATGCTATTTTCTTAGTTTTGAGTGTCAATAGTACTGTAAATTCACAGCACATCATGTTCTAACTGAACTGAACTACTAAGCATCTAATAGAGAACTCAACTTATTCCAACAACACAGGAATTCCATAATAGTGGCAAAATTTCAAGAATTAAAGAAATCTTATCCGACAAGGATAAAGTCATCCTTATCAATGGAGTATTTACTCAACATATAAACAATAAGAAATACTATAAAATTCAGCCCAAATCGCACTTCACAAACTAGACGAAATTTAATAAACAAATAGTCTTTACTCAAAACTTTAGGGCTTAAATTCACTTTGGCGAGAACATCAAAAATTCAGGTAAGAACTGATGGAGATCATATCAATAATAAGAAAGGACATTATTCTAGGTGAAATTAACAAATAATAACATGTAATTTCTTCGTAGTCGAAAACTCGGATAAAATTGATAGAGAAACTATGGGAGGGGTTTTAGGGGACATAAGGAAAGAATAATTTCCCTTGTTGAATTCCCACATACCTAGCTAAGAATTCCCCAAATAAGAAGATTCGAACTGCTGCAATGAAGGAAAACCCTATTCCTACTTGAGAGTTTCTTGAGAGAACTTTCTATGATTTTCTAAGAATAAACGTGGGAATGAGGGAAGGAACCGTTCAAACACTATAATAAGCCCGAATTACATCCAAAACAATGTAGTTTAAATCTTAGTAAAATAGAAAGTTATTAAATAGCCCTTAGAATGTCGCAAGAAAAAAAACTGTCAAGTGGCCCTAGCGGGTGACCTAATAGGTCGGGGTCAGTGACCACGACTCGTGGTGACACTCGTTAGGTGAACGGCCTAACAAATGACTAGGGTTGGTAACGGGGGACTTAACGTGTTGTTACTGGTGACCATGACTCTTGGTCACCATCCGTCTAGTACACTGCCCAAATATTTAATTCCTGACCCGGCCTGCTCACGAATGACCTAACGGGTCGTGGTCAGTGACCATGATTCATGGGGTCTCTCGTTGGGTACGCTGCTTCTCACTTCACACTTCTAATTCCTCCTTCCCACGAATGACCTAATGAGTCATTAGCTCTCACAATGACTCATTAGGTGAGTCATCCTGAGACATTTTCTGCAGATTTTTTCCAGATTTTCTGATTTAAGTCCTAGAGCTAGTCTTTGAGTTTCCGGGGCATTACAACCTCTTTTTGGGTAAAATCTGGTAAGGCACCCCGATTAATGGTATGCTCTATTCCTATGCCAGCAAACGTAGTTCTTGAAACTGTCCTAGGGTGGCTCAAATTATCTTGGTTAACCACTTGCACCATTTCTGGAAACATTGATATTGAGATAGCCCTTAGGCTCAAAACTGATGTGTGTATGCATACTTTAGAGTAAGTAACTAAATAATTTATAAAGTCATACTCAACTTTGAAGGCTCGTAGTCATGCTAGAATAATAAAAGATCAACTCAAGTAAATCATGTGCGGCCTTGGCCAAAATCTTAGATAATAATAATCTTTAAAAAAAAGTATGTGTGGCCTTGGCCAAATACATAATGGTAATCATCTCTAAATATTTCATTAAATCTGAACTTTTAACTCCTAAGGGAAAAATTGTAATTTTAATATTTTTATGAATTCATAAAACTTCATTAAATTCACTCCTAAGCTATGTTTAAGTTAAATCATGCTAGATATGGATGGTTCTCCTTGAAAATCTAGGAAGGAAAATGCTTAGAACTCAATAATATGACCTTTCTTGCAACAATAAACCATGGGGCAAGCTTGAAAAAACTTACCTTAGAGCTAGGAGAGTTTGGAGAGAAGAGAGAAGTTTGTTCTACCGAGTTGGAGGTAAAGAAAATGGTATGAAGTCGGATGGGGCTATTTATAGATTTAGGGGAAAAGCTCACTACCTATGGTACCTGGGTGCAGTTATGGTATGTGGATTGAGTTCGTGATTTGTACATCAAATAATAGATTGTTCTGGGGAAGATTTCTCTTCTCCGAACTCTCATCTATGAAACCAAACTGTAAATTAAGGATATGGTCCATAGAATATTTTTTATCTCATATCATGTACCTCAAAATATCTTGATCTCAACTTATGAAGGCCAAATACGGTTTGTAGATCTAATATACGCTTCGTAGGTTGTCTTCATAAACCTTAAACAGTAACATAATAAAATGGGACTTCCATTCACAGTTCAATATATGCTTCATAGATCCCATATATGGTTCTTATGTAGGTTCGTAGGCTAATCCAGTGATATAGAATATCTAGACTCCATATATGGGAGGATTCATGACTTGTAGGTTCTAACTAGGACTCATATGTCATCTGTGACACCTACATAGTGGATTTTTTTTTGCAAATCCCCACTTTAGGCACTTAAACTCCCCAGCACCTCCCATTTGGTTAAGGAATTCACACACAATATACACTTTACAAGACACATGTAAAATTATGTATTAATATCGAGAATTCTTTCCAAGGGTACGAGGTGTTACAATACCTCCCCTTGGATCATTCATCCTCGAATGATGATTGAGGATACTAGTAGACTCTAAAATCCAATAAAAATTTTGCCAAAGTTTCCTTTGTAGTAGGCAGTATCCCAAAATTTCATATCATAAACCAACTAATCAGAATTGAAAAGCATAAGCCTCATAGTGCAATATCATCATCAATAACAAGGAAATAAGTAAAAAATCACACTAAGACTTCTTTGGCTTCTAAAATCTCAAAAATGGAACATCGCAACCATCTAAGTACTTTACTTATTGCTTCTTCCTCACTCCCCTGTAACTCCTCTCTGCTAATGGAATAATATTACTGCTAAGCACCGGATCACAAGGGAAGGAGTTAAGGGATCAAAGAGAACAAGCAATTATAGGCACGAATCATGGAAAAATAGGGAATTATAACATGAGTCAAGAATTTATAGAGCGTAGCAAGATCCTATTTAAGCATGCAGCATGAAAACATTGAGTAAGTCTAGAATCAATATTTAAGGCATCATCATCCTGGTCTAGGAACAACTGGAGATACTTTACTGTCATCTCATTCTTGGCTGGCTTAGAATGTGTACTTAGGGCATTATCCTCCTACTCGAGGAACAGCTGGAGATACTTTGATCTCATAAAATTCTCGGCCTCCCAAGTAGCCTCTTAAACATTCTGACTGCTCCACAAAACCTTTACTAATGCAAACTCTTTAGTCCTCAACTTGCTGACTTGGAAATCAAGAGTGGCCACAGGGACTTATTCATAAGTCAGGTCCTCTTATACACTGATATACTCAATTTGGATGACTAGGGATGGTTCTCCCATGTACTTCCTCAACATATACACATGGAAGGCTAGATGCACTGAAGCTATCTCTGTTAGTAGCTCTCACTCATATGTCACTAATCCAATTCTCTATACAACCCTTTAATGACCAATATACCTCGTACTGAGTTTCTGCTTCTTTTTGAAACAACTGATGCCTTTCATAGGTAAAGCCTTCAAGAACACCCAATCATCAACAGCAAGACTCCAATTCCCTATGCCGCACATCAGTATAGGATTTCTGGTGGCTTTGAGTAGTTTTCAGCCATTCTTGAATCAACTTAACCTTCTCTATGGCCTGGTGGACTAAGACCGGTCCAAGTGATTCTTCCTTTCCAACCTTATACCATTCAATATGAAATCTACACCTTCTCCAATATAAAGCCTTATAGGGAGCCATCTGATACTAACATGGTAGTTGTTATTGTATACAGACTCAATGCGTGGAAAATGGTCATCCCAAATGCCTTTAAAATAAAGAATGCAAACTCTCGATATATCCTTAAGCATTTGGATACTGCACTCGGTTTGACCATCTATCTATAGGTGGAAAGTGTACTCATATTTATGCGTGTACCCAAACTTCTCTAAAAGGAATTCTAAGAGTAAGCTGTGAACTGAGCATCCCTATCTGAAATAATGGTCACTGAGTCCTATGCAATAGAACAATCTCCTAGATGTACAACTTGGTATGATTCTTTGCTGAGTCTATCATCTTAATAGGTAGAAAATGTGTTGACTTGATGAGTCTATCCACAATCATCCAAATCAAATCATGATTTCGAGATGAGTGAGGTAGCCCTGTTACAAAATCCATATTGATCATCTCCCATTTCCATTCTAGCAATTCTACGCTCTAGGTTAGGCCTCTTGGCCTTTAATGCTCTTCTTTCATCGACTGGAAATTTAAACAATTAGCCACGTTGTTTGCTATATTATTCTTCATATTAGCCCAATAATTAATATCTTTTAAATCATGATACATTTTAGTGAAAGTTGGGTGAATAGAGTATCGAGTGTGTCTCCGCCATGATCCTCTCCTGATGCTCGCTCATCCACATTGGGGAAACATAACTGCCCTGATACCTATGTGTACCATCTCTCCTTTTCTTGAAAGTCATGGTTAAGTGCTTACAAATTCCCTTCTTCAACTAGAGTAAGGTGGGATCATCATATTGCTCTCCCTTTATGTAACACCCCGAAAGTTTCTAAGATCAGACTCCATTCTTAAATAAAGAATTCAAGAGGGAAGTTTAAATATCTCCTCAGGATGAGTCATGGTACGACTCTTTAGGTGACCCAACGGGTCGTGGTCAATCCCGTGAGGAGAAGTCAAGAGGTGCAGAAAGGTCTAGTGATCACGGATGACCTGACGTCTTGTCGTGTCAACTAACTACTCACTAGGGAAGTCGTGGATAGGAGGAGCAAGGATTGTGGGCTTTAGTGGAAATGGGAGGAATCATGAGTCATTACAATGGACAATAACTCATGAAGTCAGTCGTCAGTAGATTTGAGAAGAATTTTGAGAAATCATCCAATGCACTCCACGATTGGGCACCATGAGTCGTTGTCCACCCCACAACTCTTGGCGTGCCTCGTGGGGACTAGTAGGGTGGACTTTTCCTGTGAATATTCAAGGGTGTTTTCATAAAATTATACGCTTATAACTCCTAAACTAAGACATTTTGAGTATTAGATGGGACGTTTTAAGGGTTTCTTCTAGCCTAATCTCTCATTCTCTCACGATAACCTCTCAAACTCTTCTTCCTCGCCTCTCTCAAGACTCAAGGATTCAAATAGGGTTCGTCAAAGACTTCAATGGTTGAGTTAAAGTGGGCATTTCTTCTATTTAGGTATATGGGCTCTTCAACAAGGAAATCCTTCCATCCTTGTGCCCCAAAATTTTATACTAAAACCCTAAATCATTTGATGTTAGAAAAGCATGTTCTAGGGTTTTCAAATTATGCATGAATTCATACGTTATCCCTAAATTCTAAGAACCATCATGGTGGATAGTAGTGTATTCTTATGAAGTTACTTGCGCCCTCTTGAAATATGAGTATGATATGTGAATAACATGAATGTGGGAGCTTCACCGAGGGTTAGTATAGAAATTCAAATGGGATTTCATTAATTAATCTTATTCTCTTATCGTGAAGTTATAGCCTTGTTTAAAGTATATGTAGATCACATGAATTCCTGCAAATTTAGAACATATGTTGTATTGTATGTGTTGGAACACGATTATAACATTTGGGCTTTGACTGATGTGAAGTATGTGAATGTTTTCACTATGATATCGATGTAAATGTTTTGGGTATGAGTGGAACCTATGGAAATGGCATGATTATCAAATTCTTATCATGATTTAGAGTAAATTTCGAAATGGGGTTTCATGAGATATTCATATGCTTCCACCATGATATCATTGTACATGTTCAAGGTAT
>JACEIK010002321.1:132171-171214 GCA_018107945.1 Datura stramonium
ATGCATGATTTCATTATGAGCTTTGTCAATAGACAATGTTGAGCTTCGTTTCATACGATGTTGAGTTATGCATGATTTCATGTTGAGCTTCGTCAATAGATGATGTTGAGCTTCGTCGATAGACGATGTTGAGCTTCATTATATACAATGTAGAGCATTGTATGTTTTGGGAGAAGAGTCTAGTACCGAGAGGGTTAAGGGTCAATTACCTTATGCCCTAGAACCACGCGCTAATGTAGGTTGATACTATTATATTATTGGGACCTCCCTCGTGATCTATCCCCTGCTTGATTGGCCCTTCATCTTGATATCAATATCATGGTATCGACCATTGCCCTAGCTAGGTTATGGACGGCTCTACCCACTTGGGTGTGATAGTTGGTACCACGTAAGCTCTATTGTGGTATGTCGATTAAGTGACGAGTCTCCCACTGTCTATATCATTCAGATTTGAATATTGTTTACTCATGATAATTACTTATAATTGCATGTTCAAAAAGCAAGGTTTGACTCATATTTCAGCTTTTGATATAAATATTATGTTTCATCTTTGAGTAATTCGAGTAAATCATGATGTTCTAAATCTATGAGTGGTCATGTTATGATAAGAGTATGATTTCAGAATGAATGCATGTAGTATTTTACCTACTCTTAAAAGCTTATGATATGTATGAGTTGCTTAAAATGATTTATTTTGCTTAAGCAGTTTTACTTACCTTGCATACTCGGTACATTCCACGTACTGACCACATACTTTCTATGCTGCATTGTTTCATGATGCAGGACCCAGTTCTCAGGTTCAACCTCGTTCGTAGTCGCTGTATAGGGTTAACACCTGCTTATTTGGTGAGTCCTCATCTTTTTAGGACTAGACCTTCAGCTGTTTGAGATGTCTTTCAATTTCAGTATTGTTGATCTAGTTGGGGATGTTGTCCCATCAGCTCATCCAGATTAGAGGCTCATCAGACTTAGACGTGTATTCAACATCGAATATTTATTCTGTTGTTAGATAAAGTTTGACTTCGGCTGAGTTTATAATTATTTTTTCTTCATGTTTATTGAATGAGTCAGATGACTGCTTATTCCATGGGTCGACTTGGGGTCTCTCGAGGTCCCTTGTTCGGTGTCTACAATCCGGGTCTACGCTTGAGTTGTGACATTCACATTTCAGCTTTGAGTCATTCGAGTTAGTTTGATGTTATAAAGCTATTTATCATATGTTATGAAAAGATCATGATTTCAGAAAGAATGCATGAAAGCTGAGTTTCGGGCTACTATTCAGATGCTCGCACATGCCTTGACCACTCAGGTCAATCAGCAGGCCGTTGTGCATGTTCCGCAGAATGGTAACGCAACGGCGGCTTGAGTAAGAGACTTCTTGAGGATGAACCCACTGGAGTTATTTGGGTCCAAGGTAGATGCTGACCCGCATGATTTCATTGATGAGATTGTTAAGATCACCCAAGTCATGGGGGTGAGTAGTGTTGAGTGCGCAGAGTTATCCTCTTACTAGTTGAAGGGGGTTGCGCATATCTGGTTTCACCAATGGAAGGATAGCAGGGTCACAGGAGCAAGTCCTATCGCGTGGGAGGATTTTCATGTTGCATTCCTAGATCGGTTCTTTCCTCAGGAGATGAGGGAGCTGAAGGCAGCTGAATTTGAAAACTTGAAACAAGGGAGAATGACTGTTCAAGAGTATTCTCTTGAGTTCACTCCCGTATAGAAATATGCCCTAGAGTTGGTAGCCGATCAGAGGATGCGAGTGAGTAGATTTGTGCATGGGATAGCAGGGTATAGACAGTAGCTTCAGAGTCAGTCCCGATATCTTGTCTAAGTCCTTCTCAGTTTCTACTCCAGTAGGTGATTCAGTTATAGCAGACGGGTATATAGAGGTTTCCCAGTCTCAGACCTTCATAAGGTCACCTCAACAGATTTGATAGAGTTAGCTATGACCGATTTCGATGTTATTCTCGACATGGATTGGTTATTTGCATGCTATGCTTCAGTTAATTGTAGAACCCGAGCAGTAGAGTTCAGATTTCTAGACATGTTCATGATTGTGTTCATTGATGACATCCTTATATACTCTCGGAGCGAGGAGGATCATGCCGCTAACTTGAGAGTAGTGCTTCAGACCCTCAAGGATCTTTAGTTGTATGCAAAGTTCAGCAAGTGTGATTTTTGGTTGGACTCAATGGCATTTTTGGGCCATGTGGTATTGAGTGAGGGAATAAAGATAGATTCTCATAAAATTGAGGCGGTGAAAAATTGGCCTAGACCCGTGAATCCTTTGGATATTCGGAGTTTCTTGGGTTTAACTTGCTACTACCAGAGGTTTGTTGAGGCCTTCTCATCTACTATAGCACTTTTGACCAAGTTTACTCGGCAGAAGGTAAAGTTCCAATAGTCGGAGGCTTGTGAGAAAAGCTTCCAAGAGTTGAAGACTCGACTCCCTTCATCACTAGTGTTGACCCTACCCGAGGGTACCAATGATTTTGTGGTGTATTGTGATGCTTCGAGGATCGGACTCGGGTGCATATTGATGCAGCGTGGGAAGGTGATAGCATATGCCTCAAGACAGTTGAAAGTCCCTGAGAATAATTACCTAACCCATGATCTTGAGTTGGCCACGGTGGTGTTTGCATTGAAGATATGGCGGTATTACTTGTATGGGGTCCACGTGGATGTATTTACTATCACAAGAGCTTGCAATATATGTTCAAGCATAAAGATCTCAATCTACGACAAAGGAGGTTGTTGGAGCTACTCAAGGACTACGATGTGAGTTTCATTTACCACCCGGGTAAGGATAATGTGGTAGCGGACGCACTTAGTAGGCTCTCTATGTAGAGTGTGTCCCACGTGGATGAGGGAAAGAAGGAGTTGGTGAAAGATGTCCACCGACTTGCAATGTTGGGAGTTAGATTGGTCGACTCGACCGATGGCAGCGTTGTTGTGCAAAACAGATCAAAATTGTCCTTGGTGACTGATGTGAAGGCTAGGCAAGATGAGGATCCGATTTTGGTAAAGTTGAAGGAAGTCGTTCGAAGTCAGAAGGTTGAGGTCTTCTTCCAAGGGGGAGATGGGGTGCTGTGGTACCAGGGTCGTCTATGTGTTCCAGATGTTGATACTTTGAGGGTCTTGATATTGCATGAGGCACATAGATCTAGGTATTCTATCCATCCGGGTGCCACCAAGATGTATCATGATTTGTGGGAAATATATTGGTGGAACGACATGAAGAAGGATATTGCAGAATTCGTAGCCAGGTTCCCGAACTGTCAGCAAGTAAAAGTCGAGCATCAAAGACCGGGAGGCATACTACAACATATTAGCATTCCCACTTGGAAGTGGGAGGAGATTAATATGGATTTCATTACAGGCCTACCTCATACTCGTCGACACTATGATTCTATTTGGGTAGTGGTAGACAGGGTGACCAAGGCTACATATTTCCTATCGGTGAAAACCACAGATTTAGCGGATGATTATGTCAAACTATATATCTGGGAGTTGGTTCGATTACATGTAGTTCCCTTGTCAATTATCTGAGACTGAGGTACTCAGTTTACCTCTCAACTTTGCCGTTCTTTTCAAAAAAGGCTTGGGGCTCAAATTAAACGCAGCAAAGCATTTCATCCGCAAATGGATGACCAGGTGGAGCAAATGATTCAGACTCTCGAAGACATGTTGAGAGCTTGCGTGATGGACTTTAAAGGTAGTTGGGATGATCACTTGCCCCTAATCGAGTTTGCTTACAATAACAGCTATCACTCCAGTATCCAAATGGCACCGTTCTAGGATCTCTATGGGTGGAGATGTAGATCGCCTATCAGATGGTTTGAGGTTGGTGAGGCAGCTATGATAGGGCCATATTCGGTTCGTGAGGCTATGGTGAAGGTTTAGTTGATAAGGGACAGGCTGAAAATCGCTCAGAGTCCTCAAAAGTCATATGCTGATATGAGGAGGAGAGAGTTGGATTCGAGGTGGATGATTGGGTATTTATGAAGGTATCTCCCATGAAGGGAGTTATGCGGTTCGAAAATAAAGGAAAACTCAGTCCCCACTATGTTGGTCCCTACCGGGTTATGAGAAGGGTTGGTAAGGTGGCGTATCAATTGGACTTGCCCTCAGAATTATCTTCCGTGCATCCCGTGTTTCATGTATCACTTTTGAAGAAATGTTTGGGAGATCCATATTTAGTAGTTCCGATGGACAGCGTTGATATAAAGGATAACCTTAGCTGTGAGGAGGTTCTGGTGGAAATACTAGATCGACAGGTTCAAAGGTTACGGAACAAAGAAGTAGCTTCAATTAAAGTATTATGGAGAAATCAACATGTTGAAGGAGCTATGTGGGAAGCGGAAGTGGATATATGGCTAAATACCCACACTTATTCTCTACCAGCTCAGTTCCAACTTTAGGTATTAGTTTTGCTCTACGACTCTATATAGTTTCATGTTCAGTTCATGCACGCAAGTTTCCTTTATTTATATGGGTGTGTATGTGGTTTGCAAATTTAGTTCAGCTGTATAATTTAAATCGAAGGTATACATTCCGTCATTTTTCGGGCTAAATGATCAATATTTGCATATGATAATTTCATGTTTCTATTTTCTACTTGTTTCCTACATTCGAGAATGAATGTTCCCAAGGGGGAGATATTGTTATGCCCCGGGAGCTCAAGGATCAGACTCGAGAGTTAAAACAGGGAAAATGTAAAACTGATGTTGCAGGCACAGGACGAGTTGTGCGACGACTCATGAGGACAACCCATGAGTTGTCAGGTGACTCGTGGGGGAGACCAGTGAGGAGTTGGGAAGTTAGGAGAAAAGGGTCCCCATTGGCGTGGGAATGACTCTTGGTTAGACACCATGAGTCGTTAGGTCAGCCGTGGGGTAAGGGAGAAGGAAAATAGAAGAAGGAAAAATAGTGTACTTGATGGAAGCTGACCATAACTCGTTAGAGGACGTGGGGAGTCGTGGTGTGAGTCGTGGGGTAAGGTGAGTGAGAAGTGATGAGTTTGAGGCAGTGAACTGACGATTGGTAACCACGAGTCGTGGGCACCCTAACAAGTCATTATGTCAGTCGTTATGAGCCCAAGAAATCAGGCATGCAGTGTACTTAATGAGCTAGGTGATGAGTCGTTGCCTTGGACGACGAGTCTTCAGGTCATCCGTTAGGACCACCTAGCAGTACTTTCCTGCCGAATTTAGTAAGGGCTTTTTTGTAATTCCTAAGTTCCTAATGCCTATACTACATCGTTTAAGGCTCATTTTAGTGGGTTTTAAGAGGGGAAAAACTATTCTAAGTTATTCATTCCATGCATGCAAGCTTGAAGAGGTTCAAGGGGTGATTCAAGGCTAGTATTCAAGGTTTCCATCCAATTTCCTCTTGGGTAATCAAAGATTTGGTGGAATCAATCCCTTCTAGGTATGTAGAGTTATGTGTGGGTGTTTCCTTCCACACCCATGCAAAATCTCTATCTATGTATGAGAAATTCCTATGATCAAGTTATGGGGTTTTCACCCAATTGCATNTATGGGGTTTTCACCCAATTGCATAATTCTTCAATTTCTATACATAGGTACGATTAGATTATGTTTCTATTGATGAATTGTGAAGCATGGACAAATTTTAAATTTGTTTTCAATCAATATTGTGTTTTCTAGTTTTATGAAATCAAAGGCCCATTGGATGAGAAGTTCATGAAAGAAGAGAATGATGATGAATGTATGATGATGATGAGCATGTTTCTAAAGCTACCCATGATTATGAAATTGTTTTCAAAATGAATTGACTAGATCCAAGCATGATAATGCTTTGGAAAATGGCCACATGTTAAATTTAAATGATGATTTTCCCGATCTAAGCTTACCACATTGTTTTGGAGCGAAGACTCCCAAATTCTTATATTCTAGCTTGTGGTATGTTTTGATTTAAGTCTTACTATGCATAGCTTAGCACATGGATTTGGAGTGAAGGCTCCCAAGTATATTTTCAGCTTGTGGTATGCTTTGAACAAAAGCTTCTCATATCATGATTTCGTATTTAAGATGTATTGATCATTGAGCTTTGTCAATACCAATGTTGATCTTTATCAATAGACAATGTTGAGCTTCGTTATATACAATGTAGAGCATTGCATGTTTTTGGGAGAAGAGTCTAGCACCGAGTGGGCTGAGGGTCGATCACCCTATGCCCCAGAACTATGCGCCGCGGTAGGTTGATACTACTATATTATTGAGACCTCCTTTATGAGATATCCCTGGCCCTAATGGCCCATGAGCTTGATATCAATATCATGGTAGCGTCCTTAGCCCTGGCAAGGTTTTGGGTGGCTCTACCCACTTGAGTGTAATAGTCGAGATCACGTAAGCTCTATCGTGGTATTTCAGCTAAGTGACGAGTCTCCCATTGTCTATATGATTCATATTTATATATTCATTACTCATGGTTATTATTTTATACATGCATGTTCTAAACGCAAGATTTGACTCAATGTTCAGCTTTTCTATAAATGTCACATTTCAGCTTTGAGTCATTCGAGTCACTTTGATGTTATAAATATATGTATCGTATATTATAAAAAGATCATGATTTCAGAAAGAATGCATGCAAGCCATACTCTAAGTTAATGATGGTTATGTTTCGACTATTGCATTGTCTTAAAGTGATTTTACTTCTTTAGCGGTTTTACTTACCTTGCATACTTGGTACATTCCATGTACTGATCGCATACTTTCTATGTTGTATCGTTTCATGATATAGGGCCCAGCTCTCTGGCTCAGCCCTGCTCGTAGTCAGTTGTCAAAGTTAGCACTTGCTTGGTTGGTGAGTCCTCATCCTTTTAGAGATAGACTTTCAGTTTCCCTTATGTATTTTTAGCTTCAGTATTGTTGAGTTAGTTGGGGTGTTGTCCCACCAACTCGTCCAGATTAGAGGCATTTCAGACTTATGTATGTATTCAACTTCAAATGCTTATTTTGATGTTATGTTGAGTTAGACTTCCTCTGAGTTTATATTGTTGATTCTTAAGTTTATTGATTGAGTTAGAGGTATGCTTATGCCATGGGTTGACTTGGGGTCTCTCGGGGTCCCTTGTCCTGTTTCTACGATTCCGACCTCCGTTTGAGTCGTGACAAGTTTCCTCTCACCAAGCGCCTTAGTTATAGTCGTGGAACGAAATTCATGGGTTGCCTCCTAAGCAACACCTGATTTAACACCGACACACGACTATGGTCCTCGTCACTTCTTTAGCCAAGTGGACTTATGTCCATATCAAGGATCTACTAAACTTTCATGCAGCACATGCTGCTCCACTAACTGATTACAACCTCCAGGTTTTTCAGCTGGATTCACTATGAAGTCCTCATAGTGAGGTGGCATTCATGCTGCTCTGAACACTTCAAACACTACCTCCTGTCCATCTACTTTCATGGATATCTTGCCCAACTGAACATGTATGACAACGTTAGCGGTGGCTAAAAGTCGTCTCCCTAAAATGAAGGGAACCAACTTTTTTTCTCCCAATAGTGATAGGGATAGTGAAGCTCCTGGGATCCTTTAGCTTTTTAGGAATTTTGTTCTTGATTTGGGAACTGCACTCTTCTATAAAAGCCATGGTTTCAAACTCTATATTCCTTCTCTTATTGGCCAGATATCCCTGAGATACCTGGCATACTTCGGATCCTGCAAAAACTCCACCAATGGAATATTCACATGAACCTGCTTTAACAACTCAAGAAACTTACTACAAGTTGTGTCCTCGATTGTGGGTTGCTAAACTCTCCCACCTCAGTCTTAGAACTCACAGCCTGTTCCTTATCAACGTTTTCTTTTCTGGGGACAGCCTCACCCAACTCTTTACCACTGCGCAAGAAGATTGCACTCCCATTTTCCTTGGGGTTCTTCTTAGTGTTACCTGGGAGTTCCCACTGTGGTCTATTGTTCTGATGTAGGGCCATGCCCCATCTGCCTCTCAAGCTTATCGATGGACTTTTGCATTTCATTAACCCCTTGGGTCTGCTGCACCATCAATTGCTTCATTGTCTCCTCAAGAGAACTACTCTGGTGCTGACCCTATGGCCTTTGATAAGTGTTCTTGGGCCTTTGAAAGTTTTGATTCCCTCCCCATGAGGTATTTTCTCCATTCCGGTACTGCTAATTATAGGCATTACCTACAAAACCTCCACCATGACCTTGTTTTCCAATAAAGTATACATACTCAGGATTAAGAGGACAGCCTGAATAGGTGTGGCTTTCTGTTGCTGATTGTGGTGGGATTTGTACCTGCTATACTTGGCCTCCTGCTGGTGCGGTCTCCAACTTACTGATCGGATTCACCAGCTGGGTAATGTCTGCTCTGATTGCTACAACACCATCCACCTAAAGCTTTTTCAGCAGCTTTGCTGCTGCAAATCCTCTGCTTGAGTCTTGATAATCCCGACTCACTGTAGAAATGAGGTTCAAGAGAGCCTCAATTTCATCATAAATTTTTGACAAAATTTGTCCCCGTGCGGTAGCATCTAGGAGTATCTTTTACTGGGGCTTCAGACTGTTTATGAAGTTGTGCCCATTATCTCCTTAGGTTGCATGTGGTGTGGACAATCGCTCAAGTAACCCTTATAATGTTCCCATGCTTGAGCTAGAGTTTCTCCATCTTTTTGTACGTATCCATAGATCTTTCCCCTCAGTTCTTTAGTTCTTCTGGAAGAGAAAAATCGTTTGATAAACTTATTGGAGAGGATCTCTCAAGTGGTGATGGAAACATATTCAACTTGACATATACATCTGACATGTTCTGGTAGTGGAAATTCTCACTCAGCTCTACAAATGTCATAAGATGCCTGTGAGGATCCTTGTGCGGCTTGCCCTGATATTTGCAAGTTTTTGGACCAACCGCACAGTCCCTTCTTTCAGCTGAAAGTTCCTAGTGATGGCCGGTTTGAAGATCGCTTTAAAAGTGTTCTCCAAATTTGGCCTAGCAAAATTCATCACTAGAACTCTATCGTTATCTTCACCTGCTGCCTGCCCGATGTTTTCCATAGCTAACCTTCGAAAGGTTCTCACTATTTCAGGATTAAAAGAAACCAAAGATGGTCCCTGAGTTCTTGTTCTTTGCATACACTAAGGCAAACAACCCTGTGAACTTCAACAAAAACAAGAAACAAGCATAAAATACAGACTAGTGAAACAAAATTCTAACCTACAAACGATTAAACAATATTCAAGTCTCTCGCAGTGGCGCCAAAAACTTGATGTCTCCCAAGTGCACGCAAGTGCATGTGGTCATCAAGTAATATAGGATTTTGAAGTCCAGATATTGTACCCAAGGGACTTGTTAATTCAATCATTATAAGGTTGTCACTTTAATTTCACTAATCTATAAAATAGTTAAAATGAAGATTGGTTTGAAAAATTAAACTACTAAATCTTCAAATATAAAATTAACTATAAATAATTGTAAGCTTGATTGTATTTCAATGATGGTGAAAGACTAGGGCATTGGCACTTGATTGGTTTCAAGTTGAGTTTTCAAGACGTAATTAACCTTACATGATTCTTCATATGGTTGATAGTTGCAAGTTACTATCCCATTCCTTGCCACTATCCCTAGCATCCAAGAACTATTTCATGAACCCTAATACCTATATCCGTATGATCTCAGGAGAACAATGAAACAACAATTATGTCTACTTGTATTTCAACTGATGGGGTTGAAGGTTATATCCCTACCCTCAACAACAACTTCTATCCTATCACCAATGGGTTCAAGGGTCTTTGAATTCCCATTTTTAATTTATTTCTAACCCTTTCGATTTCCTTTCCCAAGTTCAATCGAAAGCCAACAGATTACTTACAAGGTGATCAATCTCATAATTAAAAATTAACATAAATAAATTCAAACAACCATAATTGAAGAATAAAAACCAAATTTAATTAGTCTTTCAAATAATCAACTATTCACCATGGCCAAAACCCTATAGTATATGTTTAGCCACTTATAGACAAGTAAAAGAACAAATACTTAGTCATCATCATACGAAAATGCAAGTAAAGAAGAGAAAAGCCTAGTTGTAGAACCGTGTCTTCCTTTCAAACAACTTGCAAGCTTTCATAAACGAACTACGGAATGTAAAATATGAACTAAGATAGATGAAATATGATCTCCCTCATCTACAAACGACCTAAGGCATGTATTTATAGATTATACTTCAAATGACTCTTTTGTCCTTCAAAACATGGCTTTAAAATCAGCATTTTTTACCCCAGAATAGCCCTGGCACGCTGTCCCATGTATCTTACATAGACTTAGTAAAATTTCTAACAATTTCAGCTCCGGAAAAAGTCTTGCATTCCGCCCCCTCTATCTCGCAAGGTGTTCATCAAATTTCTCTAAGTCTGGAAACCTCTGGCGTGGGGTGCCAATCATCTCGCCATGATTTGTGAAGTGCAATTCTATGAAGTTCAAGGGCTGGCATGGTGCACCAACCATAGGCCCAACCTGAAGTTTTGTTCTCTGAAGTTCAGGACTTGGTGCGGGGTGCTAGCCATAGCACCAGGCCCTTCAGCTCCTCAAATCGTCACTCGTTGCATCATTTTAAGCCTATTTTGCTTAGTTTCCTCCTCAAATCAAGTCAAAACATTTGTTAACGCATAAAACACACACACATGAATCTAAGCATAAATTAAGGATTATGAACTCAAAGCATGATCAAATATGGGTAAAAATATGGCAAACATGCATAGGAATATGCACAACATCACCGTATCATGCCGTCCAAAAATTATCAACGGGTGAAACTTGAAGCGGCCATACTAATTTCTTGCATCATGATAGGATGCCCATAAATTTTAATGAAGTGGTGGCAACTCAAATGAAGCGAAAGGCCAGTCAACAAGAGTCCTCAATGCCATACCCTGTTTTCATATGCCAATTGTGCCAAAAAGAAAGAGTTACACTATTTCCCAATGAAATAGCAAGATATGCTACTGGTGTCATTGGTGTTGACAAGAAAAGGGATGCGGATGCCCACAAAACAAGAGAAAGAGGCTACAAGCATGGGAAACACTTGAGGGCTCCACCTCACATGACATCAATGAGACCTCCTGGGCCCCCGATCTCAGTAAGCCAAACCCCGATATGTCAGGCCATATTTATGCATAAACACTTTTTATAGGGCCTTCAACTCCTCCTTCATTCTCGAGATCGAGTGGAGTCCAAAAGATAGCGGAGATGATAAGATCACATGAAAACCAACTCCAAAGGTTGGCTCAAGACTTGCCTTCTCTTATACAAAGGTCAGTAGAAAAGGCGATGAAGGATTGTATTTGAAAGCTTCAACAAATTATCCTCCCGTGTGGATGTGGATGTGGTTGAAGGAGCAATCTCCTCTCTCCGAGCTGACGTGAGAGAGCTCCAAAATAGCGCACCCATGGCTGACCTCGACATGAGATTTATTGACGAGGCCATTGTTTCCCCCTTGACAGCTTGAGGACTAATTGATGACCAATTTGGGGGCCTTGATGAGGAGGATGGGGCCAAGTAGAGAGAAGAGTGTGATGAGAATGAGGAGGCTGGTGATGATGCTGAAGAGTAGCCAAATCAGGGAGTTCTTACCCATCCTTGTTTTTAATTTGTACAACGAGGATAATGCAAATTATTAGTTGGGGGTGGGATGTATCTCTCTTGGTAGCTATTTCTTATGTCTTAAATCTCTTGTGCCCTTGTCAGGCTTAATTTCTTATTATGTTGATGTTTTTAAATTTTTTCTTAGTAATGGATGCCCTTGTCAGGCTTGTGTTGAGAATGTTGGTTGCCATTGATGGGTCAATTTTAATTTGCCAAATGTTTAATGATGCATGCTTCATATTCGTCTTTGTTCATAGTAGATAGCAATAAACTCCAAGGGTTTTATTTACCACGGTTCTTTCCCAAGGGGCAAAATTTTCTTTCTCTTCTTTTATTGTCGAACCGGGTGGCATTTTCCTATGGTAGATTGAGAGGTGACTTTCTTAATGGAAAATGCCAAGTCTATTATCTCTTTGAGTATTTTGTTGCATTTGGTTTAAGAGGTACCACCAAATTTTAATTGGCATTGCAAATGAGTTTGGAGAAAAAGGGGCACTTGAAATTGCAAATTGAGCACTCTCTTGTCATGAGTTGCACATTCCTTGATTGGATTTTTGAATCACATGCTAGCTTAACTAAATTCATACTATTTATGCGATTTTTAAAGTATGTAAACTCGTTGGATTGTTATGCCTTGTGTGATGAGGTATTTAGCTGAATTCTCGTATGTGCATAATTGTATAGAACTTGACCGAAGTGTGACTCAAGGAGAAATTCTAGATATGGATGCACTTAGAACATGATCCTAGGCTTTCTTTGGATAGTCATATCACCCAAAATGACCTTCTTGAACATCTATATTTGTTAGCCAATGTTTGAGCCTTCAAACCTTTGTCATTGGAAACCACATTATAAGCCTATTACCCTTTTGTAATCCCTCTCTTGACATCCATAGTCCCTAATTGCTAATGTTGAAAGAATGAAAAATGGAGCTTGAAGACCAAAATTTGGGGAGAGATAAGGAATAAATGAGGCAAAAGCCTAAGTTTGGGGGTTTGCAAAAAAGGAGAAGAATATGTGAGTTTCAATAAGGGGTAGTACCAAAGTGCAATGAAATGGTTTGTTGGAAAACCTCTAGCATTAGAAGAAAAAGAATTCTTGAAAGGTGGTACCTCTTGCTTTAATATGTCCAGTTATGAAACTAAAGTGGTTACAATGGTTATTCTTGATGAAAAATAAAAATGATGAATAAGGAGAGATAAGGTGGAATGAGTTCATTAAAGTAGTGGGGTGCTTAAAAGTGTTCACAAAAGGAATTAGGGAGGTTCTAGTCACTAGAGCTAAACATTTTTCCTACCTTTACCCCTAACCTTCATGATAATCCTCAAGTCCTTACTGATTTTAAGTGTAGAAACTCTACTTTAGTAGCGAGATACACGAAGGGCAAGCCTATGGGTCAATTTGTATGCACTTGAATTTCTTTGTGAGAGTGAGTTTATCTTCTTTATTCTATAATCCCTATGTGTGAAATGCATGAAAAATGAAGGGGATTCTCTCATTGTGTGAGTGGCATCACTTCCCTGGGGTACACGCTTAAAAGTATTTTAAATTAAAAGGTGTGATTGGGACAAGTGTGTAGTAAAATTTAAGGCAAACTTTAAATGTGAACTGTCAATGACTTGCGATGCTACTTAAGCTCGTTTTGAATAACTATACCCATTTTTTTGAATGAAAGAAAATATTTGGCAATGTGCCAATTGTTTGTGGTTATCTCTTGAAGTGTGTGCAACATAGTTGAGTCTCTTTTTTGTTTTGAGTTGGTGTGCGATTTTGGGGTTGTCCTACGTTAGAGGTCATTTGTTCGCAGTTCTTGTGATATGACATGCTTAAGTCAATTTCATAGTGGTGATGATTGCCTTGCTTTAGGACAAGTAACATTTCAAGTTTGGGGTTTGATGAGTTGGTAATTTATCAAATCATTAGGCTTTTAAGCATGAGCTTTTGCTTTGTTTTGAACTTACTTAGGAAGGCTTTATACCCTTTCTCTTTGATTTTTGCAAGAATTGAACTTAAAAAGGAAAAAAAAGGAATTCAACTAAAATGCAAAGTGTTGGAAGAAGAAAATTTGCGTTTTGTAGGCCGACACGTGCAAAAAACTGGTTAGGCGCAAGATCGCACTGGTCAAGAGAGGAAGAGCACCTACAAAATGCTAGTGCATCCGAAGGACACATCTATCCGATAGCTACGACAGACTTGCGTCTCACGGATGGGGACCTATGAAATGCAGGTGCTTTGCAAGTGAGTCTGTGCTGAAAATGGTAAAATTGTCCAGCTCAGGCATAAAAATATTTTGGAAGCTTCTCAGGAAAAAAGGTGAATCTGTGCACAAGAAAAGAGGAGGAGACTTTCTCTATTTTATACACACCTTGATATTAGGAAAAAAGAACTTTTTGGAATATGAATTTTTGTAGAGCGAGAAACATAGAGAGAAGTGAGATCTTGTCTTCTTCTTCAAATTGTTAGGGTAAGAACGCACCACTGAAGCATACTTTGAAGCTTAAATTTACTACTCAATAATGAATGTTAATGAATCTTTTGTTGATATAATCTTCTCATCCCCATTCATGAGTAGCTAATTTGATTGCTAGGGGTGTTTGCTTGATAGGGATTTAGAATGGATTGGGTGTTATTATTTTAGTCTTAGAATTGCTTATTGTGCATGAATCTAATGCTTTCTATGAGTTTTACTTAAAATATTTATGGTTGCAAACATAAATTGTATTTACTTATCTTGCTTTTGCTTGAAAAAAGTAAGTAGGATATGGGTGCGAAAGCATTAGTGGGGATTTGAGTTGTGAAAATGTGGGGTTGGTCTAGAGATAGCCAAGACCCATTTTCTTAACTTATTCAAGGGTTAAAGCTAGAAAATAGCTTAATTCTTCTCCAAGACAATATGGATAATTTGTTATGTGACCTTGGGGTTCGAAAGAACCCAAGTAGAATGTACCAAGTGATTGAAAAACATCGGGTACAACTAATCCATTGCTATTCATGCTTGTAGTTGGTTCTTAAGTGTTAGCAATTAGCCCTAATCCTATCGATGCCCCTTCAATAGCACATCCCTAGTATTTGCTCTCGTTGTTGCTGCAACTCGAATTACCCTATTTTGATATTGCTTTTATAACCCAATAGTGATCTTATTTTCCACCAAATATTTACTTTATAAATTGTGATGCAATGATGCTAGTTAGTATAGATCGATTTACAAATTTAGTAGAAATCACTCCCCATTCCCTGTGGATTCAACCTCGACTCCTAGTTAGGTAAATTATATTGCATATGACCGTGTACAATATCTTATTTGAGGTGTGGATTTGGACGTTATCAGGAAACGGGTCCTGTGATGACCCGTCAAATCTCCCGACGGGTTGTCGAGTCACTCCTTAGGTCTGGCAGAGAGTAATTTCCTGTCGGGACATTAAGGGTATTTTCATAATTTCTTATTTCCTAACTCCTAAACTAAGTCATCTCAAGCCTACCTAAAGGGTGTTTTAAGGGTTTTAATAATCCTAAACCTCATTATACTCCTAACACTCCAAATCCTCAAGAATCAAGGTCCTCCTTCTTCCCCAAATCCTCTTGGGCATCAAACCCTAGAAAGGATTCCATCAAGCTCAGGTATGTAGGGTTATGAATAGGGGGATTTATTCCACATTCATGCCCAATTTCTTCTCTAACTCATGAATTTAAGTCTCTAATCAAGTTTTATGAAAACTCTAGGGTTTAACCTAATTCTATGGAATTATTCATGATATCTCTATGGTGTCACGCCCCGCCTTGGGAGGCATGACTGGCACCTGGTGCCCTACTAAAACCTGAACTGCTGAGCTGTCTAAGCCTAAGCACCTCTGGTGCAAGGTTGGCTCTAACTCTAGAAATCAAGAACGCAACGGGCTATATAGCGGCTGTAAATACAACCCCCTGCCAAAAAGGCCTATAGCCACCTGTGAAAAATAAACAGCTAAATAAGGCCCCACACGGCCAACACATATAATCTAAATCACATATGGCCCCACATGGCCGATACATCTAACCAAAGGGAAATAATACAATCTACAAGCCTCTAGGAGTAATAAGATTGTTGGGACAGGGCCCCGGCCTACCCATACTGTACCAATAAAAGAAGTAAACCTCTATCACACGAGCTCCGAAAGAAAGGAGATGATGGCTCTGTGCGGCTGACTAGAACTACGAGGGATCTGTTCCTCGTCTAGGCGTACCTGCAGGCAAGTAATGCAGCGCCCAAAAAGAGGGCGTCAGTACCACAGGTACTGAGTATGTAAAGCAATAGTTGTAAATGATTGAAAGTAAGAAATGAAGCTGACCATAACTGAAGTAAAGGAAATGGACTAAAGCTGACTGAAGCAGTGAAATGAGGACTAAACATAACTGTAATAAGAAGGGTAGAGGTCATACCTAACAAACGGAATGTCTTACTGTCTAACTATCAGTAACTAAAGCAATATAAACATAAACCTTACCTGGCCCCTGATCACGGAAAATAATATAGGTCCCGTGATATGCTTTATAGCTTAAATTAGTCGTGTTGTCTAAGCTATTTGATACATTTTCATGTGATTTTATATAAAAGTGAAGATATGCTTTAACCAACATGATTAGCCTTTGTTTTGTAGGTTTTTGATGACTTTGAGGAGCTAATTCATGAGTTGGTGAAGTAGAGGCTTGGAGAAGGAATAAACACGCGAACGTCGGCAAAGAGGAGGCCAAGCGACCCACCTGTAGCGTCGGCAGCGTGCCACGGCAGGAAGGCTGCCAAACAGCCCCATGCGCGTTGGCAACGTGCGGCATCAAGGCTCCGCGACGAAGGTGTGGCGCTGCCCCGGCGGCGTGCCGCGTTCTTGCTCGCGGCAAGGTTTTTCTGCAAACTGATTTTTTCAGGTTGATTTCCAGTGAGCTTTCGCGATGCCTCCGTGTCACGGGGCAGTGCTCCGCGATACACTCCGTGACACAGGAGCCGTTCCACAACGGGCCAAATTATGCAGGTTCTCCATTTACTATAAATCAGGACCACTTAGCTCTTATTTCCATTTTGGTCACGATTTTATTAAAAAGCGCAGGAGAGAAGGGAGAAGTGGGAGAACTCATCTAGGGTTTATCAAATTCCCTTCTCATCTACCAATCTCATGTAAGTATGTAGTTAGGAGTAGATTAATAGTATATTAGGAGTAGATTAATGTAGTTTTACTAACATGAATAGCGAAACCCTTCCTCTAGGGTTGAAGCCATGGATTATGATTGTAATTCTATGTTTTGGGATTGAGTTATTGATTATTATTTTCGTCTTGCATTCTGATTTGTTAGTTGTTTATGATTAGTCACCATAAAAGCATATTGTTAGCTTGGGAAATAGCTTGAAGGCATTACCTAGATGGGACATGAGAATGTGGGGAGCATGAAGTAATCTCGGGGAGAGGTTCCGTGTTTGGATAGACATTTACCTAACACCTTCTTGGTTTACCACACGGGGGTTAGGAAAGACCAACTTGGGATGTCACATCACCACTCCAGTAGTTGTGCGGCTAAGTTGAGTTAAATAGTTAGACGTATAGAAGTCCTAATTGTTTCACAGTAAGCCACAACATGGTGGTGCCCAGCGACTAGAAAACAAACTCCTCGCTCAATGATGCAGTGAGGCTGATTGCCGTGTTTAGAGGCTCGAAAGACCATGAACATGCAATTCCAGTTATGTGAAATAACAATTGATAGTCATTACTTATTCCATTACAAATCGTAGGCTCGCATTATTATCTTTGACGACTCTATGTTGCTCCTAAGCACTTTGAATATTTAGTTGACCCAAACTTAGACCAAATATTCTTCAAACGAAAATATCTATCACCAACACTTTAGATATTTAGATCACACTAGAAATGGATAGTTAGAGGAATGGGTCAGTACTTGTGGAGTTCGACATTCAAGTTCTTAAAAAGAGCCACTATATTACTTACCGGCCATTACATATGGGCTCGTCATTATAAGCTTGGAAGGTGGTAACTGAACAACCCATCTAAGCCCCCATTAGCCCTAGTGAGTACATCTCAATCCTATATACCCCTATCCGGGTCATGCTGCGTCAACTACTATCTATAAGCATCATCAGCCGATCCCTGGGTATGCAACTTGGGCCCACTGGGCCCCTAACTATAGGCTGTGCCTGGTCCAGGAGGACTCCTGGGAAATCTACACCTCGGGCGCAAGCGCTCGGCGGGGGTGTGTATAGGCCAACCACGGCAAAATATGAGAGTTGGCTCCCCATCTTTTCCTTGCGGATGGCGTGCCACTCAGTAAGAAGCGTGAAGTATCCTCACCCTATGGCAGACGAGTCGACACAAATATTAACCTTGGGGCGGTCACAGCTATATAAATAATCAGCCCAAAACAACATAATTACAAGTCTCAACCGATAACAATAATTGCACATAATAACATACTCATTGCTTTGCTGAGATACATCTTTGGGCAACTGACCCAGTGCTATCTTTGACACATCAATCTATCTATATAAAGAGAGCGTGTCAGCCTTCCTGGGCTATGCTGTGCTGCTACTCGCTTCTAAGATAATACGCGCAGCTGCAGCCCAGGCGCACCATGCGCCCGTATCTGATTAGAGGATCTGATCGTGATCATGATCTCTAATGAAATGCAGGCTGAATAGAGCAAGGTACGTGGCCTAATAATACTACGGAGAAATGTCACTCGGACCTCTATAACTCATGAATGATGTAGGATTACGTATAGCTAACTACTTTATTTTTCTAATTAAACAACTATAGGGTTGGGATTGATTGAACTTGCTTCTACGCGATGGCACCCTGGTCCTTCATAGGGAGCTTACCGTCTCCTTAACTTGTGTAAATAACTGTACTAGAAGTATCTGGCTCCTTAGGCCTTGTCTAAATCAACTCGGATCTATATTGCTGTTAGGAAATTCTCAATCTTATAGGCAATTCTATATAGATTGGCCCTCTCTGACACTACGTGCCCGGATGCGACAAAGCTTTGCTAGGAGTCTTGGCGATCATGAGTACTGATGTGGACCCCTCCTTGGGGTACCCACGGGTTTATGACTCGGACAAGCCCAGGATAGTTTCTTTGGCGTCTATATGATAACTATTAGAGTCGACTAAGACTGACAATCACTGATAAGGCTAAAGGGATGGAGGGCGTCACTCAATACAACTGGAGAACCACTGGTGTAAGCCCCAACTCTGAATATCACCTATTCTATCCCACATTAAGTTAAGGACGTGCGGCAACGTCAATGACCTCTAAGGATGCTTTCACCTTAGCTCTGAGGACGTCAAATTTGGTCATTAGACCGCGCTGCTCCTATACTATTTAACCAACTGATTAGGGCCATAACTCTTGACCCCACAAAGTCTGAACTGAAACAAACATATATAAGTCTACCATCACAATAAGCGAGAACTTAAAGAGTTTCTATAGCGTTAAGTATGTGAATCACACTTAACTTTCTCCTTTTTGCCGGGAATCTATAGTCGTCTGTACATGTGTTCTATGACTAACGAATTTATGTAAGCTACCCAATCCCTATTAGTGACTAATCGCAACATATCTAATATTTATATACGTCTGTCAATAGCGACTAATTATAACATATCAAATTACAATCTAATGGCAGCAGCTATTGCGGCATCGAGATCGTTATTTCTATTCGAGAACATAAGTCGTAACCTTGTCGACTAGGATACTTGCCGAGTTAAGCCTTACATCTCGATCGCTTTTTACCGGTGCTTGAGTCTCTCTCATTTTCAACTTCCCTTCTCAACTGAAATCATGTTCTGGAAAGATCGGACTAGTTTTATGACTTAATTCGTAAAAGGAAAACTTTATATAAAGTATTAACTATATTCCTATTTTAATAGAACACGGTCAAAACCTCGTTATTTCTCGAAGGTTTAGAAGGAAGAAATGCTTACTTTAAGCTTGGGATCATATTGACACTAGTTTGGAGCAATTCCATGACTTTGGCTCGCGGGACGATGATTCGCGGGCCCGAATTTCAACGAAAACTAACCCATTATGTGCTCCTTAAACTTTAATATTCGAAGTTAATTTGAATTTGGACAGAGTTTAGCAGCATAATCGGTCGAATATTATATATTCCCTTCATCTACTCTGTTGGCCGAGATATATATGAAGAATAACATAAATTCTAAGGGCAGCGCCTATATATACTTGTAGCGGAATACAGGCAATGTGTACGTTGGACTGACACGCCATTTGGCTCGTGCCACGTTGGCTAACACGGAGGACCAGGCTCTATGCCGCTTTACCCCTCACAGGCAGCTGGTTGAGCCTCTCTCAGAAATCCCAACTTGGCACTCGTTCGGCCTTCCTTTGGGCCCTTTCCTCGCACATGTATTTTCTAAAACTCTCGGCCAACGTGCGAATAAGCCAACTAAATACTAGAAACTTCACGAGTGTAACATATGGGTTCAATTTTCTCATATTCCAATTGATGAAATATAGTTATTAGGGCCGGGTACGCCAAAGTCCTCATGAATTGATGATTTCAAGATTATAATGATTTTTTCCTATTATGCATAATTTACGAATTTCAAACATGAGACCATGACTTCTAGTGATAATTTACAAATATGCATGAATCTTATGAATTCTTAAACTTATGATTCCATAATGTCAAATTCTAAAGATTATTTCAAGTATGTATGATTTCATGATTTGGGCAAGCCCGTATAAAGTCAAGTATGTCTTATCATGGTTTTAGCTAATGCTTACAATGTCGGTTTCACGAGTGTTTGGAGTCAAGACTCCTAAGAAACAGATTTAAACTATGTCTTGAGAATATAATTTTGAGCAATATGAATGTTTACAGGAGTAGTGTCTAGTATTGAGTAGGCCGGAATTTACGAAGACCACGGTCTCATAACTACGCAATGCAGTAGGTATATGTTCTTATTTGGGACCTCTCAATAGTGTCTTCCACGCTGAGGACACATTAATGATATCACACCTTCATCGTTCTTTGCCCTGGCAGAGCAGGACGCCTCTGCCCACTTGAGCGAGATAGTTGGGGCATCACATAAGTTCTATCATGATGGTATAGGTTATGATGAAGCCTCGTTGTTCTCATATTTTCGATTACCGTATGTTCAATACTTATGATATTATGTTTATTAGTATATTTGACCCATTGATCAGTTTATGAGTTTTCACTTATGATTTCAAGTATGTCATGTTACATGATTTCTTTACACCCTAATAATTCTTTTTGAAGATTATTTTGATGTTTATATGTCGTATTAAGGGAATTGTGGATTTGTTCATATTAAGGGAATTATGGGTTGTATATTGGTTTTGTAGTAAGGAGGGAAACATGTGCAAGGAGAAAAGCGAAGAGTATGTGAAGATTTACAAGTAGGGTCAACCTTAAGCGGACATATCTCAAATATATAATGATTCGGAAGTCCTATAACCTATCAAATGAAAGGCATTTGAGTCTAGTTCTGATGAAAAAAACTATAGCGTTATGCTCGTTTAGAAGACATCCCAGCATTTGGATGGGAAGAACCCATGCGCGCGAGGCACCAAGACGAGGAGAGCAACGAGGCATCCATCGTGTGCGCAAGGGCATCACAGAGCGCACCACACACAGGCACCGCCCTACAGCCAGCTACTTTGTAGTAATTTTGAGCTAGAAAGCTCATTTCTACTCCATTTAGTTGATTTTTCAGAATTCAGAATTGAGCTCTATCAATGGTGAAAATAAATCCCCAGGTAATAACTTATGGATAGGTCAGAATTTCCTTACAATCCAAGCTTGGAAAGATGTTTCTTATGTTGTAGCTTCTATCGTAGATTTGCTGCGTTTTTGGATGCCTAGATGCTGCACTTATGGGGAGTAGAGGGTGAAGTTATAGCTCCATCTTGGTTAGGTTTGAATAAAAAAGAGTGAGTATTTATACTTTTTTATTTTGCTCAAAATGCAAAACAAGGAAATGAAGTAAAGCTTGGTATGTTTTTGGGGGAGTTTATTGCTTGTTTTTGGGAAGGTGAAAAAGCCATGTGGATATTTGAAGTCTACACAACCTTGTGGGAGTTAATTATCGAAAGGTAAGTGAAACTCTCTTTAAATCCTTCATGTATGCGGCACATAAAGTGTGTAAAATTGTTGAAAGTTGTTATAAATTGTGGCTGTTTTTTGGCATGTTTCCGACTTGGATTATTGCTGGAATCTTGGCATAAGCTAGACTCCATTTCATGAATTGTTAGAAAGGAATTTGAAGGTGTCGGCGTTCCCTAACCCAAGCGGAGGAAATTGGCTAAAGATGCGATGAAGCAAGGTACGTAAAAGGCCACATCTATGCTTGTTTCCCAAGCACGAAATCTTGTTGTTGAAAAGGCCAATACCCCTATGTTTGGAATCCTATTGGGAATATATGATTCTTCCCATAGTGTTAAAGTATTAGATAACAACCTTGAAAAATTGAAAGTGTTGGAAATAAAAGAAAATGAAATGGAAGCGAATTTTTTATGATTATTGTTGTAGCTGTAAATCGAGTCTAAAGTCCCTTAGTGTAGGCACTGTGAGCTGGTCCCTTATTTTTATATTACATATATGTGGGCCAAATACTTGATAAATGTTGTATGCTAAGTGAAATTGTCAAAAGGACAAGGCAACGACACGCGCACGAACTTAACGCTAGAAAATGATTTTAATCTAAATAAGGGTGAATGAGAACAATGAAATAGAAATGCCTTATGATGATCATCCACCCTCTTATACACATGTTCTAAGGTATATAAGCACAAGAGGAGATTCGCAATTCTTTTCCCTTTAGCTAATCGTCTAGTTAACGAGTTTGAACCAAATGAACGTTGTACTTGAAAAATAAAACTTGCATGTGTAAATTATCGATATTTATATGAAACCATATTTATGGGTAGTTTATACACAATATCTTAATGTTAGCAGGTTATACGGAAATAAGAATATATTTACGCTTATTCTTATGTTCAAGTTACATGTTAAGGCAACAAGAATTGTCTTTAGAATGTCGTTGTAAGTTGAGTGGAACTCTTGTGCTATCTAAACCTTCTGGGAGTGGCTAAGGCAATAAGTTAAATAAGTGGTGTAAATACGTTATGTGGTAAAATGATATAATGAATATTATATAATGACCTTGTATGAATCGATTAAGCGTTAAAACGTTTGTAAAAAATATTAATATAAGTTAAAGAGAAGCTCTTGCTATATCCTATACGATTGTATTTAAGTTATTTATTCTATGTGTTGAAATTCAATTTTCAAGTTTGAAAGGTTAATCCTAGGAGATTCTAAGACACTTATAATTATGTAAGTTTTTCTTAAGCTCCTCGAGATAATTACACATTGTATAATTCAATCTGACATCGTCAGGTACGGCTATAAGTCTTATTTGCCTATAAGGCAACACTTAAGTTGCTTACGAGTTCCCAGATTACAGAGCTCCAATTCTCAAATCCTTCAATTATGTCTTCACGTCCCTATGTTATGTTGAAATGTGCTATGCTAATCTAAGAAGTTTTCAACAAATTATATTTTGAGAATCATGCTAATGTCTCAATCAAGTATTTGAAGTTGCATACAAGTCATTATAAGAATTTCTGGTAAAAAGTCTTAATGTATATGATTCTCATGTCATAATATATAGTTGAATTCTTTAATTTATATTCAATTCATACATCTATATATTCAACTCTTGTTGAGTTATCATTTGAAATTCCTTAATTAAGAGGAGAGAGATTCTCCCACAATGTCCTAATGTCGAAGTAGGGATAAGCACAGGCTATGATAATGATTAGTTTCTCAGAACTCCTAAATAGGAAGTCTTATAGGTTAACAATTATCTAAATACAAATTTATATGTTATAAAGAAGTCTCATATATTGTATGCAGTTCGGCTTCATTATGTATACGTTAAGTGTTATGATAAATAACTCCAAGTTCCAAGTTATAAGTTCCATGTTTTCCTGCAAATAATACAAATGAATTAAAAATATATATTTCTCATCAAAGTGATAAGTTTGATAACAAAATTCGATGTATAATTATGAAACATGTAAAGGAACCACCCTATAGGTATTATATATATATATGTTTGTGTGTGTGTATGTAGTTCCCAAATGTTAAAAAGTTGTATAGAAATGAGAATCCATGTGCTTCTACTTAAGAGATATATTAAATTGGTATGATTATTTGTAGGACATTTCTTGTAAGCCTACTAAAGTTCTTACGTTAGGCTAAAGCCTCCTAAAGATCCGTCGAGTCACTAAGTCGACATGTTTGTATATAATTTGATAGCTTTATGTGATATATGCGCATATTTTCTAATTTCACATGGTATATGTGCTCACTTGCACTTATATGTTACAAAAGAGACCTATTACGACCACATATTTAGTATTTATCATTTCAATGCCATATATGATAAATTGACTCAGTATAAACTCTATTGGCTCCATTCATGATTATGATTGAGATATTTTTATTTTACCTTGGTATGGTACACTGGATAGAGATATTTTTATTTTATCCAATATTGTACACCGACTAGAGATATTTTTATTTTACCCCAATATGGTGTACCGGCTGGAAATATTTTTATCTTACCTTGGTGTGAAACACCGAATGGAGATATTTTTATTTTACCCCTATGTGGTACATCGATTTGAGATATTTTTATTTTACCTCTGTGTGGTACATCGACTGGAGACATTTTTACATGAATTTTATGGTCGGCTGGCCACCGACATTACAATTATAGTTTTTCTTGTGCATTACTTGGTTGCATTTGCACTTGAGTATTAACTTATTGTCAGGCTTCAATTTCTAGAATTCCAGGTTGTTACTATTCCTTATTTCTGGATCAATTATCATTGCTATCTTATATATTTATAGTTTTCAGCCTTACATATCACTACATTTCATTCGCACTGACGTCCTTTCACTTGGAGACCTGCGTTGGTGCCGTAGTGCAGTAAAGGTCGGGATTGCCAGTTGGAGTAGAAGTTCGTGAGATCAGCGGATGCGTTGATATGCTCGTTTCTTTATGGAGCTATGATCTGGTTTTATTTCAGTTAGTGTTTTGAGATGCAGTTATAGGCAGGTCAGAGCCCTGTTCCGACCATCAATGAGTTTACTCTTTAGAAGCTTTGTAGACTTAGTGTGTACAATGTTATTCTGTTTGTAGCCTTGATGGCTTTTTATTGTTTGGTTTAACATATTCATAGCCTTGTTTGCATTTCAGTTATTTACTCTGTGTTGTTGAGACATTATGGGTCCAGTTTGTACTCCAGTTGATTATGACAGGTGGCCTGGACGGCCTAGTTGTTACAGTTACAGATGTCATATAGTCGGCTTCCCGTCAGTCAGGTATTGGGAGCCAGTCGTGCCCTCACCCAGGTTTGGGGTGTGACAATTTCTATTTGTAATCCTTGAGTCATGATGTTCAACTTATGATGAATAGCTCATTACTATGCTTATTTCAGGAATATGTCTTTTAGCATGTTGTCCTTACTCTAATGTTCTATCTTGTGTTACGTTCATGATTTTAGACTATCGTTTTACTAGAATATTTTAATTCCTCTATATACCCAGTACATTTCAAGTACTGACTGCATACTCTATTCTATATCATCTTATGATATAGGTTCAGGTGATTCGTCTCAATCCTTTTGTTAGCTCACTCCTGCTCAGTCCAGCTAGATCTCAGTTTTAGTGAGTCCTTATGATACGAGGAGGTCAGTTTTGATTATCTCTTTTGTTTATGTATTTTAGTTTCAGACTTGGAGAGCTAGTTGGGGGTGTTTTCCCATTAGCTCATGAGATGTTTAGAGGCTTTACAGAAAACTATGTGTAGATAGTTCAGTGATGTTGGCTCGTGTTTACGCTCATATTGTTATGCTAAGCAAACTTCCGCTTATGTTACATTTATGATTATTTTAACTTAGTAATGCTCTTATTCATGCTATTTATGTTCCATGAGTTAGCTTGGAGCAATTCATGGTTCTATGTCTCGTGTTGCAATCCTAGGTCCATTCTCGGGTCGTGACACTACCCGATATTGAGAATGGATTTGAATGACATTAAATATTATTGGGATGTTTTAGGGGACTACAACATAAGCCCTATATAGCCCTATCAATCTAGTTTACTTACTTAGACCTATTCTTTTACCTTTTCTTTTTGTTTTTGTCAATTGATATAGGATCATGGACTCTTTTTCGCCCAGCAACTTGGAAAATGTGTTTGCAGAAGTCAACGAGGAAGCTGACTATGCAAGAGCTATCGTTCCACCAAGGGTGAATTCTTCGTTATTCAAGATGGATGGAAGCATCTATATTATTCTTAAGGTAGAGGGGTGATTTCACAACTCCATGGAGGATGACCCCCATTAGAACTTAATGATTTTCTTGGAGGTGTGCAACCTCCACAAGCAAATAATATTTCAGATGATGCTATCTGGCTATGAGTGTTCATATACACATTGGCTAGTGAGGCAAGGGATTGGTTCCACAGACTCCCTCCAAACTCTATCTATACATAAAAGGAGTTAGTGAGTGTCTTTTTGAAAAAATGGTTTCCGCCTAGCAAAAAGGTGGAGCAAGGGGAAAAGATATTCTTTTTTCGGTAGCTCCCAGGAGAAAAGTTGTTCGAAGCTTGGGAAAGATTTAGATAATACATCCTTTGAGTGCCCAACCATGGGTTCTCGAACCACATATTTCTTGAGAAAGTTTACACCAAATGGGATGTTTTGACACAGTCCATTGCTAACAACGCTGCTGGTTGATGCTTAATGGATAATACTATTACACCCCAAAAGTCCCTAAGATCAGACCCGTAAGTTGAAACTAAGAACGCAGGATATTTGGCACCAGGTCGCAGAATGAGTCATCCAGTGACTCGTGGTGTGACCTAATGGGTCATTTAGTGGCCCGTTAGGAGGTGTCCAATTTGAGGTGATGACATTCTTGGTCAGTGGCGATGGAAGACATGCCGAGTCGTCGTCACTCCGCATGAGTTGTGGGTCGACCCGTTGGTTGGGGAAAGGAGGAAAAATAGTGTTGAGATTCAGTGAACTAGATGGAAGAAGGGACGAGTCATGGTATCACTTCATGACTCGTTGAGTGAGCCGAGGTCAGGATGACAATAAGAAGGAAATAAAAAGTTTTAGTGAAGGTATGAGTGAGGGCCATGAGTCGTCACTCCTCCTAACGACTCGTCCAGTGACTCGTGAGGTAAAGGAGTTTCGTTAAATAGGGAATTGTGCAGTGATGATGACGAGGGTGGACAACGAGTTGTACAATAGGGTAACGATTCATCCAATACCTCATTGGGATTGGCAGTGTTAGTTTTTCTGGAAAATTAGTAAGGGCGTTTTCGTAATATTTAATCTCCTAAGCCCTATCTACGTGGTTTTAAGCTTGTTTAGGAGGTTTTTAAGAGGGTTTATCCTATTCTAACCCATTCCCTTCCCATGCATGCATGTTTAGAGGATCCTATAGGAGATCAAGCCTAGAATTCGTCAAGTTCTTCCCCAAATATCTTGGGCTTTCAAGGAAGAGTGTAGATTTGATACCTCTAGGTATTTGATGCTATGAATGAAGATTTCTTTTGTCTTCATGCTCATGATTGTCCTTAATTTCATGAAGCAAGTCTCAATTAAAATTATGATTTAAAAGTGATTAATATCTAATTTCATGGATTTCTTACAAATTATTTATGGGTTGATTCCCCCTATATTTTAAAGTATATTTGATGATTAATAGGAATATTTTATGGATTTTTAAATAAAAAATTCATGGGTTCAAGTTTTAGAAGGTTTTGACCAATTATGCAAGTTTATGAAAATGTATAGTATATAATTGAGGGTTTCAAGTATGATGAAATATCTAGCATGTATGAATGTTTACAAATTACCAATGTATGTATTCATGATTTTACTTCTGATGTCTACTTCATGCAAGCATGATGTTAAGATCTGGGTAAGCCCACTCAAGTTAAGCACGATTTCATGATTTAGCCAAGGCTAATAAGTCTAGTTATCTAATTTTTTGAGTCAAGACTCCTATATGCAAGTGTTTAAGTTATGTTTTGATATATGATTATATGAACATTACATATATTTTGGGAGCAGTGTCTAGCATCGAGTCGGTTAGGGGTTCCAAGGTTCTCCAATCTCATAAACTATGCACCAACGTAGGTATACTTTGGGGCCTCTCAAGAGAGAATTTCCCCAGGCCAAGGGAACACTGTGATATCAACCTTATTTAATCCTTCACCCTGGAAAGGCTTAGGATGGCCCTTCTCCACGTGGGAAAGAAGTGGGATTATCCTAAGCTCATACATGGCGGCTGTCGGTTAAGACGAGTCTCCCATTGTTCCTCATGATTTCACTAATGCATATACTATAAGATATTATATCATGTTTTCAACAGGTTTGATCTAAGGATTAATTTATGAGATTTTACATATGATATTAGATATGGAAATCCATATGCATTTATTTTCAGTTTTGGGGTTATTTGATCATGTTATGAGATTCAATTTATGTCTATTCATGTTTTTAGATATCAACATACAACTTTTACTCTCAGAATCTTATGATGTTATGATTTATAATATGCATGATTTCAATTTTGCTTACTCAGCCTCTTTTAATTAATGTGCATAGTCAATACATTCGAAGTACTGACCGAAAACTCTATGCTGTATCATTTTATGATACAGGTTCAGACGTTCAGAATTAGTCTCACCATTAGCTAGTGTCCCGAGTTTATCCCAATGCTATTGTTGGTGAATCCTCATCCTTCGAGGATCTTCAGTTAGTTGAGTTATGTTATTTTTAGTTTCAGACTTCTAGTGAGCTAGTTGGGGTGCTGTCCCATTAGCTTGTCAGTATGTTAGAGGCTTTTCAGACACAGACTTATATTTTCAGCTTCGGATTCAGTATTATGATATTACCATTGCTTAGACATTTTGTTATTCAGACTTGTGCTATTTCATAATTTCGTTATTATCTTTTTTTATGATGATCTTTAGTTGTCATGTTCATTCCATGGGTTGACTTGGAGCCATTTATGGTTCTAGGATCCGTGTCTCGATTGGGGGTATCAACTCCGGTCATGAAAATCTTGGTATTAGAGCAAAGGTTTGGTGTGTCCTAGGGTGTCTGAAAGCCGCGTTAAGTAGATTATTTTTCATGGGTGTGAAGCGCGCCACACTTATGACGAAGAGGCTACGAAGCATTTTGGGAAACTTCCTTTCTTTCAAAATTCTATCTCATGCTATGAGTTCAACTCTATAGATTTCCTCTAACTCCAGCCTTACGCATTTGCAAAATCATGACTCCACGCCATATGAATGGAAGAAGTAATGGAAATGGAAATGTCCATGAGGATGGCAATGGAGATTGGTACCAACAGGCCCCCCACCCAACGGATCTTGTGTTGGAGTAGGTTGTGCAAGCTGAGTTTAGGGCAGCCATTCAGATGTTGGCACAGGCGTTGACCACTCAATTCAATCAGCAGGCCATGTCCACAGAATGGGAACACAATGGTGGCTAGAGTTCGGGATTTTCTCTGGATGAATCCCCTCGAGTTCCTTGGGTCCAGAGTGGAGGGGACCCACACGAGTTCATAGATGAGATCCAAAAGATCACCCAAATTAAGGGGGTGTCAGGGGAGGAGTGTGTAGATTTAGCCTACTATCAGTTGAAAGGAGTCACTCATATATGGTACATACAGTGGAAGGATAGCGTGGGAGTCAGAGCGGGCCCATTGGTTGGGATGAGTTTCTCACCGCATTCTTAGACTGATTCTTTCCCTAAGAGATGAGGGAAATCAAGGCAGCTGACTTCGTGAATTTGAGACAGAACAACATGACCATTCAGGAGTATGCTATTGAGTTCACCCGATTGTCAAAATATGTGCCGAAGATGGTGGCCGATCAGAGGGCTCGGGTGAGCAGATTTGTGAATGGAGTAGCGGATTATTTTGTCAAGGACTACAGGACCACTATGCTTCATCCGGATATTGACTTTCCCTAATTGGTCTTGTATGCCCAGCAGATGGAGGTGGTGTAGATGAGAGAGAGGGAGAGAGAGGCCAATAGGGCCAGGAAAGATAGTTTTAGGTTTTCTCAACAGGGATCTGGCGGCAGACATTGTCAACAGGCCCATCATCGATCGTCAACCCTAGTGTCGTCAACAACTAGTGTTCCATCTAGGTCTAGGTGTGATCAAAGGGGAAGGACATCGAGCTCTCAAAGTCGGTAGAGCAGTTTAGGAGAGCCTAGCATTCTAGTTTGTTGCAAGTGTGGCAGGAAGCACCCCGGTGAGTGCTTAGCAGGTTCAGGGGAATGTTTTGGGTGTCGAAAACCCGACCACATGCTTCGAGATTGTGTAATACCCCAAAAGTGCCTAGGAGTAGACCCGAGAGTTAAAAGTTAAAAACTGCTGAAACTGGGAAAATATCACAGAACGGGTGACATAACGACTCATGGTATCAAACCACGAGTCGTTGTGTGCAGTCGGGGTGTTGGGAAGTTCTGGTGGTAGTGGAGACAACGGGCGATGCAATAACTCGTTGCTTGGAATGAGTCCTTGTTGCCAGTCGTTGGAGTGGCTTGGCGTAGCAGTTGAAGATACCATGGGTCATCGAACGACTCGTGGTGAGAAGTGATGACCAGTGGTCACCGGTCTTTGTTGGTTGCAAGGAATTTACAGTGCATGTAACAAATGAAGACCATGACTCATTGGAAGCAACCACGAGTCATGGTGAGGCTCGTGGTAAGGAGGTCCAGTTTTGTGAAGGGGAAAACAACGATCAACTTGATGACCCGTTGGTCTGAAAGAAGAGTCTTCCTGTCCATCCGTTGTTCTATTTTGGAGGCTAGTCTCAGTAGTGCTAACAACGGGCCATACAACGGGTCATCATTTCATCAAAGACTCGTTGGTACAACCCGTTGGACCGATCTGGCCAGTTTTTAGGGAAGATTCATTAAGGGAATTTTCGACTTTTCCATGCTATGAGACCCTAAACTACGTTTTAGCTTATGAAAGGTGGGTTTTTAGAGGGATAATTTATTCTAAGTCCTCATTCACGCATGCAAGAGTATAAAGAGGTGATCAAAAGGTGATTCAAGGATTTCCTCTTCAAATATTTCCAATTCCTTCTTGGGCATTCAAGGGAGATTAAGAATTAGTTGTTTTCAGGTATGTAAGGCTATCAATGGTTGTTTCCTTTCACACCCATGCCCATTCTCTACGCTTTCATGAAAATTCTTTTAAAAATTTATGGGGTTTTGAAGAAGATTTATATAAAAACCTAATTATTGTTAATGGTCTTTGTGACTTTTGAACCTTATCGTATTCTATGGGGTTTATTTTGTAATTTAATTTATTATAATGTTATCGATTATTGAATTCTCTTGAAATTACGCCTAATTATGCATGACCCATGATGAATCGATTTATGATCTACTTTTTCATTAATGATTTTTACGAGCCCAACATGAATTACGATTTAAAATATGGATTTAATCAATTACCCATTACGATTTTTTGAATTTCAAGCTTATACATGATCTACAAGTATGTATGAAAATTATGATTCATGAATTATGTTTTGACTGACTCACGGGCCTTGTTTCATGGCTTGTTCATGTATGTACAAGTATGTTTATGATTATCATGATTTAACTAGCCCATGAATTCATGCATGTTGTACTATGAGCACTATATATGTTTTAGGAGTAGTATCAAAACCGAGTAGGTTCAAGGCCCAGGTTATGTCCCAGATCTCATAAACTATGTGCCACCGTAGGTATATTGGGACCTCCTTGGTGACTTTTCCCGGCACAAATAGCCCTTTTCATGGTGATTCTGCCAGTTTGATATGTCATGATTTGATATGGTCCCGATATGCCTTATGTTAAGTCTTCCACTTGTGTCAATGAATTAGATGTATGCTCATGCCATGGGTCGACTTGGGGTCTCCCGGGGCTCCTTGTCCCATGTTACGATCCGGGTTTACGTTTGGGTCGTGACAAACTTGGTATCAGAGCCATAAGTTTGAAGTGTCCTAGGGTGTTTGAAAGCCGCGCTAAGTAGAGTCTTTTTCATGGGTGTGAAACGCGCCACACTTATGAAGAAGAGGCTACAAAATGTTTAGGAAATGTTCCCTTCTTTCATGATCTATGTCGTGCGATGAAAAGTTTTTCCTATCCTTCTAATTCGTGCTATTAGCATTTGTAGAATAATGCCTCCACGCCAAGTGAACACCAGAAGAAATGGTAACGACTATGATAATGAGGGTGTCAATGGTGACGAGCATCAGCCAGCCCCACCCATTCACGAGGAGCACGCACCAGAGCCAGCGGCCCACACTGAGTTTAGGGCAGGGATTCAGATGTTGGCACAAGCTATGGGTGCCGAAGTTCATAATCAGACAGTGGCGTATTACCCTAAGAATAGGAATGCGGCGGTAGCTAGTGTGAGGGATTTCTTGAGGATGAGCCCTCCTGAGTTTACGGGTTCAAAGGTTCTTGAGGTCAAGCCCTCCTGACTTGACCTCCTATCAGCTAAAAGGGGGTGGCTCACATATGGTTCAAGAAGTGGAGAGATGCGAGGGCAGTGGGTGCAGGCCCAGTAGGTTGGGAAGAGTTCCATGTGACATTTTTGGATCGGTTCTTCCTTCGGGAGATGAGGGAGCTCAAGGAGGCCAAGTTTGTTAATTTGAAATAAGGTGACATGTCCATTCAGGAGTACGCATTAGAGTTCACCCGATTATCCAAGTATGCTCCAGAGTTGGTGGCGGACCAGAGGGCTCGGGTCAGTCATTTTGTTCATGGGGTGGCGGATTATTTGAATAAGGATTGTAGGATCGCCATGCTACATTAGGATATCGACTTTCCCCGCATTTTGTTGTATGCTCAGCAGATGGACTTGGTATACAGGAGGTAGAGAGAGGCCAAGAAGGCTAGGACCGATAGCTATGGGACTTGTTAGGTCAGGTTAGGGGGTGGACAACATCAGCAGTCTCAGAACAAGTCTATCGCTCCAGCTCCATCATCGGCCAGCAGCCATCTAGATTCAGAGGGGATCGGAGGAGCAGAGCTTCAAAGTCGAGAGGCCAGGGTAGCATGCAGGTGTAGAACTCTTTCACAGTTTGTTGATGTCACCCAAATTACACCTCGCAATTGAGATATAAGAAGTTGATTGTCAAATATAGAACCCAACAAAGGTTGAAGTCGATCCGACAGGGAATAAAGTAAGAACTTAGGTTAATGCGAATAACTATTACTATTGATTTACTTATTTCCAAAGGGGAAAAATATAGAATAATAAACACAGTAAAATTGTTGAATATTGAAATCAAATTTGGTTTGTATTCAATTAACGATTTGGCTAGGATTGTGTTCCCCAAGATTTCATAACCACAAAACTTATACACTAGTGATCTATTCCGGTGTTTAACATGAAATATTGGTAAGTTAGGTTCACCTAAAATGTTTGTCCCTTATCTAGATGATTTTCACCACGCAACTTGGTCCGTATACGGGTGTACTTTAGTTGACCCTTACCCTGAATATCAGATTAGCTATCCCCGGACAAGTTCAAGCAATTAGATGAGGGTTGATAGTCTCAAATCTCTGTTGTTAATCCCTTTTCCCATTCTCTACCTCCTTGGTCCGGTAAGTAAGAATAAGGCAATTCCTAACGTTTGCAACCGTCAAGAATCAATCAAAATGAAGGGAAAAACAATACATGCGTAAAACCCCGTTCAAGAATCACTAAGTATTTTTACCTATGTGTGTTAATTCATCTTGGTTCCCACAAACCTAGTTTTTGGTTTTAGCTACTCATGTTTGTGTTATCTCAATCACAAATAAACAAATCATAATTTCAACTTACAAATTATTATAGAATAAAAACCACGTAGATTGAATAAAACTCCAATGCTGCTTTCGTTTTTTGAATCAAGAAAAATTGTACGAAAATTCTATCAAGAATAGCCTAAAAGATCGTTCCAGATCCTCTCAGAAATCATCCCCTAAAAATAAACCTAAATTGGGTATTTATAGTTCCAAGAAATCCTTTTCCTAAATGAAACTGGAAACTAGGTCGGCAGTGGCAATGGGCTAGGTGACGGGTCATTAGGCCTTCTGACGAGTCGTTCCTTACTTACATTAGTCGTCCTCAGCATCACACCCAATTATAGAAATGGGTCACCTAACAACTCGTCATGCCTCAGCACGAGTCATTAGGTCCCTCGTGGACTGACTCCTTAAAAAATCCAGTGCACTTCACGGATGGTACCAGTGGCCTGCCAATGAGTCATTCCTTCATGTGAAGACTCGCGATGTCTGTCATCAACTTCACTGGGCACTTTGTTGGAATTTTCTCTCCGATGCCCGACGATTGACCTCACGACTGTAACGAGTTGTTCCTCCAACTCGTCAAGTACACTGCCTTGCTTCTTCAAAACTCCAACTTTTGCGCACGCCTTAAGCAAGGGGTCGTGCCTCCTGCCAACGACTCGTTAAGTGCTTGACAGTCACCTTTCAATTATTTTTAGCATTAATTCAACCAACTCACTCCCAAACCTGTTTTCCTGCACATTAAGCACAAAGCACATCATACCCATATAAACATACCTAAAATGTGCATAATTTCTTGGTTTTAAGCGTCGAAAGTGCCGTAAAATCACTGCTCATCAACACTCTCAACTTAGAACTTTTGCATGTCAGGCAAAAACAAAATAAAACAAAACAAAGTAAACTACTTCGACGCTTCAATCAGAAGAACTCTAGGATAGTTACAACAGTCATTTTTATACATCAAAATCAAATTTTCTAACCCCTCCCTCATCGTATCAACTTCAAAACACTATGCATATGAAAAGTTTCCAACCATAACATAGAGGAATCGAAATATGGCAAAATATTGTCACCTGCAACCACACACATAAATCTATAACACTGCCCTAGACAATTTGTAGACGATTTTGTTGACCAAGTGCTCTCACCTCAAAGAAGTCCCACACTCACACATGTGTATATGATTATCTCAATATATTTATCTTGGGACTATGTAATATCCACTCACTCTCACAAAGAAATTCGAATTGTGTGCATACAATACCATAAGTTTGCCTTTACTTTCAATACCCTGATATTCAAATAAGTAGCTAGGATCACTATAGGAATTTATAGGCTTGTACTGTAGGCTCGGGCTTGGGTATGGTACATATGGATTTAGTAGCTCAACCCTCCTTGGAACTACGCCTTTTGACTTCACTTTTCACCTTTATTTCTATTTTCTCCTTTTTTTTTCTTTTTCTGCTTTTCCTTTTCTTTGCTTTAGACACTACAGATGCAGTTTCTTTTTATTCAACATTTATTGATGTCACACATTATTTTTATTTTGTTTTCTTGCTTTTTGACAATAATTTTTATTTTTCTTTTCATCATGCATACTGCACCCGCTCTTTTTCCTTCTTTTTTCATTACCCGATTTTCTTTCCTCCCGACTCTTCTTACTCTCCCCTATCATATCCACCCTCAACTTAGGCAATTTTCCTGAGTTGAGGTTCACAATGTCTAAGGATGGACAGGGCCAAAACAGGTTCATTCATAATAAAATCAGGCAGGCGATTTGGTGTAAAGAAAAAGAAAGGTCAATTTCAGCTCAAACATTTGGATCAAGGGATTTTTATTCACTTTTGGTAGATCTTTTAGTCTAAAGTGGACTCATAAATAAAAAATGACCTACGATCCTTTCCTAGTTTCCTATCCACTATCTCGGTACGACTGACCAGGCAAGTTCTAGATTGACACTCACAATCGAATTCAGCTATTAAACCTTACTTCACACATAGCACATGCAACATCATCACTTTTACTAATCACTAGTTCAGGTGTATCCATACAATGATAAAGAAGTTCATAGTTCCAATGCCATGCAAAGATTCACAAAGGTCATACTCGTCAACTTTCACATACACATATAACAAATTTTTTGGAGGGGTATCAAATCATCAAATATAAAAATATGAAACAATAGCTCTTGACTTCTTTCAGTTTTCCTACTTTCCTCCAATTGACACAAAAAACAAAAACACAATAAAGTCTTAAACATGCTGGTTCTACTAGATATGGAACACCCGAGGAAAAAGATATCCGGCAAGAAAAACCCTCGGGTTATGTTTAGAAAAATAGAATGCACAGGTATCCCTCCCCACCTCCATCAAGAAAGCATGCATCATCCTCGACGCATATATATACCAAACAAGAACTAAAGAAATAGGGAACATACTTGTGCAACCTAGGTGTCAACTACCTGGTCGGTGGAGGGTGTAGATACGCCTCCAATGTCATCTCCATATATACCATCTTGAACCGGCACATTCACGGACTCCACATAGCTCGTGTCTTCTCCACAAACTCTCGCTGCCTCAGTCTCGGCTCTCTGTCGAGCCTCCTCTCTTGATTCGTGTAGCACTCCTCCATCTCACTCCGCTCCTGTTTTTGCTGACGGAGCAGAGAAGCATCATCATCAACACTTGCCTCCTCATGAGGCCTCTTCCCCTTGTCATATGCCACCGACTCCTCCGTGATGAAATCAAAAATGGGTGGCAATTCTTCTTCAAACTCATCATCTATCACGGGGAGTACCGGTGGAGGTACTACAGCTACCTGTCGTGTGGCCAAGTTCCGCACCTCGAATCGTAGCGATCTAAGCTCTGAGTACCATCTCGATAACTCCGGTGCCTGTAACTGTGCAAGGCGCTCATCCATTCTCCTCTAAAAAGCATCCAGTCGCCCATGCACTGAACTAGACAGTGTCTCCAACTCCTTTGACACCCACGGCTTAACCTGCTCCATCAAGACTTTGACTTGTAGAGCCATGTGTGCCTGGTGCTTCTCGGCCTTAGCTAGCCGCCTAGCCATATCAACCAAAAATTCCTGTGAATCCGTGACTAGATCGACTGTGGTGGCTCATGGAGGTGCAACTGATGGTCTTGATGCTGCTGCTGTAGATGATGACTCGGGAACATCAGCAGGTGTGGAGGTATCCGCTGCATCTGCAGCCTCAGCCTAGCTACCTGTCTCTCTGCCCTCAGTAGGCTTGGCCGCTAACTCGGCGAACTGTGCTGCATTAGTCTACATTCCACTGCCAAATGCCTCTGCTATTATGGTTGCTCCAGCGGATGCAGCTGCCTAAGTCCTTGACCTTGATATCGTGTTTGTATCATCTCGAATCAGCCCGATATCGATAATCTTCTGGACCGCCACTCTCTAGTCAACTGATGGACACTCTAGCACTCGGGACTCCCAACAAAGTCTATCAATAAAATAGGGGAAGGGGATCATCGTACCATCATTTATAGCCCACACTTGAATCTCCTCAGCAATGAATCGCGAGAAACTGATTGCATACCCCTCCATTATGATGGCTACCGGTGCTGCTTTTTCGGGTGAGAGTATATTGTCATCACTTGTTGGTACTAGCCTGTGCCTCATCAGTGACCACCAAAATTTTTCCTGAAAGTTCAAAGTGGCCTTCTTTATCTCCGACTCTGTACCATGAAGCCATTCAACTAGCGGACCCTTAGTGGTAATGATTCGAGAGAGCCAAGTGTATTGCTGTATACGCTCCATGCTATTCAACATTTTAGTTTTGACTTTCCTCAACTCAGATAGCCTGTGATCAAACTCTACCATGTTCATCGGAGCACGATAAGCTGGCCCATACAACATTATGGAAATCGTCTCCTCAGATATGTCGACTGAAGTCTCACGCACCAACACTTGATTCAATGTAGGTCTCTTTATCCAATCCTGTCCTTTGAGTGCCAACCATTGCAAAGTGGCTGCATATGCTACATAAAACTCTCGGACTAAGCATGGGCTGTAACTACCTGATGGATCGGTCAACCACCCAAACTTATATTTTTCAAATACTTCTTATAGCTCAGGAAGATCTTTCAACCCGGTAGTGACTAGACTTGGCTCCTCATATATGCTCCTCTTTGGATTGCCTTTGTCATTGGGAGCGATATCTCGGTTGTATATAGCTCGCATGCCATGGACACACCATCTCCTTATATTTCTCGGTTGCTTATTTGATGTTCCCGGTGTCTTAGTCAGATCATTGTCAGAGTCCCCTCGCTGAGCATGCGATTCATCAACTCTCTCTGTATTGTGCCCAGCTGTGGGAGCCTCAGGAACAAGTGCAGAAGTATCCCTAGCGCTTTCATTAGTGCGGCTGGGAGGATCTCTTGCAAGTGGAGTGGGAGTATCGATCAGGGCTGTTGGATTTGAAGTTTGTTAAGCCCTAGCCCTAGTCGTCCTCTTCACTAGCTGCTCCTCTGATACCTCATATTCCTCTTCAGAGCCACTCGACTCTCCAGAGGAGGATGGATCATCTCGCAGCCTTCAGTATGATGGTTGACTGCGCTCAAGTACCTGCTTTTTTGTTTGACCCTTCTTTGGTGTACCTCATGGAGCCATTGTAGCTGTGGAAATACTATTAGTACTGTCACGCCCCATAACTGGGGGGAGGGCGCGACTGGCTCCCCATACCAAACTAATTGGGAAGCCAGTTATATGACATCTGTAACTGAAATACTTAGGCCATCCAGGCCACCTGTCACAATCAACTGGAGCACAAACTGGACCCATAATGTCTCAACAATACAGGGTAAACAACTGAAATGCAAACAAGGCTATGAGTATGCCAAACTAAACAATAAAAAGTCGATAAGGCCACAAACTGAATACCATTGTACACATTGAGTCCATAAAGCATCTAGAGAGTAAACTGACTGATGGTCGGGACAGGGCTCCGACCTACCCATAACTACATCTCAAAACTCTAACTGAAACAAAACCAGTCTTAGCTCCAAAAAGAAAGGAGAATACAAACACATCCACTAATCTCATGAACTGCTACTGTAACTGGAAATCCCGACCTCTACCTGCACCTATGACATGAACGTAGGTCCCCAGGCGAAGGGACGTCAGTACGAATGAAATGTACTGATATGTAAGGAAGATGTAAGATAGAAATGATCATTGAGCCAGAAATAAGGAATAACAACAACCTGGAATCCTGGAAACCGAAACCTGACAATAAGTCAATACTGAAGTGCAAATGCAACCAAGAAATGCACAAGAAAAACTATAACTGTAACACCAACAACCAACCAACCATAAATCCATATACAAAATTCATCCAGCCGGTATACCATACCAAGGAAAAATAAAAGTATCTTCAGCTGATGTATCACACCGGGGTAAAATAAAAATATCTCCAGTCGATGTACCACACCGGGGTAAAATAAAAATATCTCCAG
>JACEIK010002321.1:185042-204752 GCA_018107945.1 Datura stramonium
CTTGTCGGCCCGCATAGGTTCCCCTTATAAGTATGTTTCTGATTAGCTGAAATCATATTTACAGGTGGCTATAGGCCCAGTCGGCCGGAGGCTGTATTTATAGCCATTATATAGCCCATTGTTTCCAGAAATCTGAGATAGAGCTAGCCAGGAACCAGATGAGCCTAGGCTCACCAATTAGCAGTCCAGGTCCTACTAGGGCACCAGGTGCCAGTCATACCCCCCAAGGTGGGGCGTGACAACGGGTCACTTAACGACTTGTTTGGTTTCCCAACGATTCGTTAAGTGAACCGTTATCATCCATTTTCTTTAAGTTCAAACTTTGATCTAGTGTACCTGACGGGGGACTAAATGATTCGTTCCTTGGAGAAACGACTCATGAAGTCACCCGTTGCTCCCTATTTTCTGCAGTTCTATTAACGAATTGGCTGAACGAGTCGTCAAGTCAGACGATGACTCGTTTTGTGATTTTTCTTCACCAGAACTGAAGTTCCAGTTTGGTTCCAACTTCAGATTTTCCATCTTATTCACCTGCACCCGTCAACAAACATTAACACTAACTTTTTCTTACATTTACAACTTGGGTTGCCTCCCAAGAAACGCTTGATTTAACATCGCGACATGACATGGGTATTTTGGCTACTTAGTCTTCACCAAAACACCTCCATGGGTTGCCTCCCATTCAGCGCCTGATTTAACGTTGCGCCACGACACAAGTCACTTGACTACTCAGAATTCGTCAAGAAATTCATCTCCTTCCTCCAATGCTGATATTATGCTGAATTCCTTGGGTTATTTTGTGGTTCGGCTAATGTTGAAGGTAACCTCTTCTTTATTCAATCGAAATTTCAACTACCCTGCTTCCACATCAACTAGGGCCCTACCTGTTCCAAGGAATGGTCTCCCCAAAATAATGGGGACCTCTGAATCGACTTCGCAATCCAGAATCACGAAGTCTACTGGGAATATGAATTTGTCCACTTTGACTAGCACATCAAAAAAAATCCCCACCAGCTTTTTAATTGTTCGATCAGCCATCAGTAGCCGCATCGAGTTGGTGTGGGTTTCCCAAGCCTAACTTGTTAAATACTGGTAGCGGCATCAGATTTGTGCTAGCTCCCAAGTCACAAAGCGCCCTTGCAAACTCAACCTCCCCAATGGTGCAAGGTATAGTAAATGCACCTGGCTCTTCCTTCTTTTGTGCTAGGACCCTGGTAGTGGTGGCACCGCAGTGATGCAGATTATCAGTAGGTTTCAAACTTACGATTCTTTTTCTGGTGATGAGTTCCTTCATGAATTTGGCATATCCAGGAATTTTCTCAAGTGCCTCAACCAATGGGATGTTCACCTACAGCTGCTTGAGCATAGAGATAAACTTTTGATATTCTCCATCTTCAGCTTTCTTCTTCAAGCATTGGGGGTAAAGAGGAGGAGGACTAGGGATTGTTGTGAGTTTTTGTTGTGCCTCCTTCTCCTTCCCATGTGCATCTCCTTGCTCCTTTGCACTACTCAGAGAAGTTTTCACATCTGAATCCCCAACCAAATTTGGGTTTTCAACATCCGCTACATCATCATCATTTATCAACATGGGCCTTTCTGACTCTATAACTACAATTGGCCTCGATGGATCAACTGTGGCCTTCCCGCTCCTAGTAGTGACCGCCATGTAATGATTGTTGTTTTTTGGATTTTGCACTGTATTGTTGGGAAGAGTGCCTTTCTATATTTGATTCATTGCAACAAACATCTGACTCATCTGCTACTCAATTTGCCTGATTACAACGGCATGCGACTCCACCTTTTGATTTAAGCCAGAAATATCAGCGCAGAGCTCCTTAAAGTGGTTGTCTGTTGCCTCCATCTGCTTGAGCACTTTGGAAAGCATATCTTCAACCAAAACATATCTTCAACCCTTGAATCGCTCGAATCTGGCTCTTGGTTTCGTGGAGGAACATACAGACCGCTCCTATAATTTTTGAACTCCTCTCGCTTCTTCCAATCCCCGTTGTGTTGGTATTGGCCCCAGTTGAAATTATTATCATTGTAGAAGTTCCGACCTTGGTTCCCTTGACCTTGAATCCAAGGGTCTTGGTTAGACCCTTGGGTGTTGGTCCGGAAACCCATCCTCTAATCATTCAAATAATTGACCTCTTCTTCAGAGTCAGTCTTGCAACTATCATTTCTCGGGGCCTTGCCCTGAGAACCTAAAGCATTCACCTTTTCTTCTCCAACTCCCATTAAGTTCTTGGAAAGCAACCCCATGGTGGTCATTATCTCTGCAATATCCTAGTCACGTTCCTCATATCTTATCCGATGTTGGACAGACATACCAACAACATAAGGACTAGCAGGAGCCTCTGACTCTCTAGTGTGCCAAGCTTGGTTGGTTTTGGTTATCCTGTCCAGCAGCTTCGCAACCTCTACATAAGTATGAATCATAAAGGTTCCTCCTGAGACGGTATTAGCAACCGCCTTGGTGTTGGCATTCAGGGACTAGTAAAAGATCTCCAATAATGTATCATCCAGAATCATGTGGTTTGGCACCCTTTTGAGCTTTTTGTTGAACTGCAACCAGGTCTTGTGGAGTGCCTCAGAATTTAGCCGTTTGAAGTTATAAATCTTATCCTTCAACTGCAATGCTTTGGATGGAGCGAAGAACCTTTCAAGGAAAGCTCTCTTTAGCTGTCCCCAAGTAGTGATGGAATCATTTGGCAACTCATCCAGCTATATAGTTGCCTCACTCCCAAGAGAGAATGGAAATAACCTCAATTTGATTGCGTCCTGGCTGAGCTCCGGCTGCTTGTATGCCTAAAATATACCCACACAATTTGTAAAGTGATTGTGGGAGTCATCAGATGCATGACATGAAAATATTCCCTTCATATTCAACAGTTGAATCATTGCACTTATAATATCAAACTTTGCCCCGACAGACAAAGGAGGAGGGACAATCGCTCCAGTGGCACCAACTTCATCTATGTCTGCATCTTCTTCCTCATGAAAGTATCGGTGTCGCTGGTGTTCTGGACCTCTGGGTCGTGTAGCTCGTTTAGCTTCTGCAGCTAGAGGTTGCTCTTCAGCAACTCTAACTAACTCACGATCTCTAGCCCGAGCTTGCTCTTCAGCCAATATTCTTGTTGTGGCCTGATCCACAGTTTCTTTTTCTTGTATGTTGTCCATTCTTCTCAAGTTTCTTAACGTTAGCTCAAGTTTGTGATCAATTGGAACTAGGGGTTTTCCTTGGCTTCTAGTATCGAGCATGCACAAACCTAAGTCCTGTTAAGCAACCAAAACAAAAACGAAAAAATAAAAAAAAGAAATAAGAACCAATAGAAAATTTAACACCTTTAACAAAAGCCTTAACCGTATTCCCTGGCAACGGCGCCAAAATTTGATGTCGCCCAAATTACACCTCAAAATTGAGATATAAGCGGTCGATTGTCAAATATAGAACCCAACAAAGGTTGAGGTCGATCCCACAAGGAATATGGTAAGAACATAGGTAATGCGAATAACTATTACTATTGATTTACTTATTTCCAAAGGGGGAAAATATAGAATAATAAACAAAGTAAAATTGCTAAATATGGAAATAAAATTTGGTTTGTATTCAATTAACAATTTGGCTAGGATTGTGTTTCCCAAGATTTCATAACCACAAGGCTTATACACTAGTGATCTATTCCGATGTTTAACATGCAATATTGGTAAGTTAAGTTCACCTAAATGGTTGGTCCCCTATCTAGATGATTTTCACCACGCAACTTGGTCCGTATATGGGTGTACTTTAGTTGACCCTTACCCTTAATATCGGTTTAGCTATCCCCGGACAAGTTCAAGCTATTAGATGAGGGTTGATAGCCTCAAATATCTGTTGTTAATCCCTTTTCCCGTTCTATACCTCCTTGGTTCGGTAAGTAAGAATAAGGCAAGTCCTAATGTTTGCAACCGTCAAGAATTATTAAAAACAAAGGGAAAATAATACATGCATAAAACCCCGTTCAAGAATCACTAAGTATTTTTACCTGTGTGTGTTAATTCATCTTGGTTCCCTCAAACCTAGTTTATGGGTTTAACTACTCATGTTTGTGTTATCGCAATCATAAAATATTAAGGAAATCATAAATGAAACTTACAAGTTATTATAGAATAAAAACCACGTATATTAAATAAAACTCCAATGTTGCTCTCATTTTTTTAATCAAGAACAATTCTACGAAAATTCTCTCAAGAACAGCCTCAAAGATCATTCTAGATCCTCTTAGAAATCGTCCCCTAAAACCTAAATTGGGTATTTATAGTTCCAAGAAATCCTTTTCCTAAATAAAACTGAAAATTAGGTCGGCAGTGGCAACGGGCTAGGTGATGGGTCTTTAGACCTTCTGACGAGTCGTTCCTTGCTTACATTAGTCGTCCTCAGCATCTCACCCAGTTATGGCAATGAGTCACCTAACGAATCATCGTGCCTGAGCACGAGTCGTTAGGCCCTCGTGGACTGGCTCCCTCAAAAATCCAGTGCACTTCACGGATGGTTCCAGTGGCCCGCCAACGAGTCGTTCCTTTATGTGACGACTCGTGATGTCTTTTGTCAACTTCACTGGTCACCTTGTTGGAATTTTCTCTTTGATTCCCGGTGATTGACCTTACGACTCATTACCAAGTGTAACAAGTCATTCCTCCAACTCGTCAAGTACACTGCCTTGCTTCTTCCAAAGTCCAACTTTCGCCCACGCCTTAAGAAATGGGTTGTGCCTCCTACCAATGACTCATTAAGTGCCTGACTGTCACCTTTCAGTTATTTTTAGCATTAATTCAACCAATTCACTCCCGAACCTGTTTTCCTGTACATTAAGCACAAAACACATCATACCCATATGAACATACCTGAAATGTGCATAATTTCTTTGTTTTAAGCGTAGAAAGTGCCGTAAAATCACAGCACATCATGTGTGCGGGGTGCGACAAGAATCATCAGGGGAGGTTCCTAGTTGGTTTGGATGCTTGTTTCGGGTGTGGAAAGCCCAGAAATAGACTCAGAGATTGCCCTTCAGCCAGATCAAGGGTCAGTGGAGCTCATATGCCAGCAGCCAGTTCAGCCGCTCTAGCAGCACATCCCCCTCAGCAAGGAGCCTCGACTAGTGCAGCAGGCGGTCAGCGCCAAAACAGGTTTTATGATCTAGTACCCCTTCAGGAGCAGGAGGTTTCACCAGATGTGGTCACTGGTATGTTGCAAGTCTTTTATATTGATGCTTATTCCTTGTTAGATCCAGGAGCTACTTTGTCTTTTGTGACCCCTTATATCTCTAGTAGCTTTAGAGTTAGCCCTGAAATTCTGTCAGAACCGTTCTCAGTCTCTACTCCAGTTGGTGATTCAGTTGTAGCTAGGCGGGTGTATAGAGGTTGCTCCATTACAGTGTTGCATAAGGTCACCTCCGCGGACCTAGTAGAGTTATCCATGAATGACTTTGACATCATTCTGGTAATGGATTGGTTGTTAGCATATTATGATTCTGTTAATTGTAGAATCAATGCGGTGGAATTCCTTTTTTCTGGGTGAACCAGTCATGGAATGGAAGGGTAGTTTGGTTGTACCAGCAGCTTGATTTATTTCATATCTTAAGTCCAAGAAAATGATTTCTAAGGGTTACATGTATCATCTAATTAGGGTTAAGGATGTTGAATCCGAGACCCCGACTATCCAGTCAGTCCCGGTGGTATGTGAGTATCCAGAGGTCTTTCCCGATGATTTGCTAGGTGTTCCTCTTGAGAGAGAAATTGATTTTGGTATTGATATTTTACCTGATACCCATCCTATACCTATTCCTCCCTACAAGATAGCTCTAGCCGAGCTAAAGGAGTTGAAGGATCAGTTGAAGGACCTGTTAGATAAGGACTTTATCAGACCGAGCAAGCCTCCATGGGGTTCACCAGTGTTATTTGTCCGGAAGAAGGATGTTTCGCTTCGGATGTGCATTGATTATCGACAGTTGAACAAGGTCACCATTAAGAATAGGTATCCTTTACCTAGGATCGATAATTTGTTTGACCAGCTTCAGGGTGCCAAGTGTTTCTCCAAGATTGATCTTAGGTCTGGGTATCACTAGCTCAGGGTTCGGGAGAGTGACATCCTAAAAACCACTTTCAGGACTCAGTATGGTCACTACTAATTTGTTGTTATGTATTTTGGACTAACCGATTCCCCTGCAGCTTTCATGGACTTGATGAATAGGGTATTCAAGAAATATCCGGAAATGTTTGTGATCATGTTTATTGACATCCTTATATACTCTCGGAGCGAGGAGGAGCATGCCACTCACTTGAGAGTAGTGCTTCAAACCCTCGAAAATCGTCAGTTGTATGCAAATTTCAGCAAGTGAGAATTTTGGTTAGACTCCGTGGCATTTTTGGGTCATATGGCATCGAGTGAGGGTACAACACCCTGGAAAATTATTGGTGATTATTTGATGTTTTTATGCTAGTTTAAGGAAAGTACGGGTTTTATATTGATCGTAGATGACAAGGGAAATGTGTACAATCAGAAAACCAAAGAGAATGTGAAGTTCATATGTAAGGGTCAATTTTAAATGATCATATCTCCGAATATATAATGAATTAGAAACCCCACAACCTATCAAATTAAATTTTTTTGAGTATTATTTTCATAACATCAAACTTCTTGTCAATCGGAGTTCGGAGTAAGAAGTTATGGGCATTTTACCAAAGCATCGCGAGCGGTGACGCGGGCATGACGCTCTAGCGCCTCCACCACCCTATTTACTTAAAATCTGATTTTTCACTTGTATAAAATATTTTCAGCTAAATATCAATCGACCATATTTCTAAGGATTCCATTTCTCTATCAATTCCATCAGCTAAGGACAAAGAAAATCAAGGAGAACATCAAGCAAAGTTTAAGAAAATCATAAGATAACTTGAGATTACTTTGCCAAGTGTGTTAGGGGCTTTTTGGAGCTCTTTTTGGCAAGGTTTTGAAGGAGTTTTTATGCGTTTCAAAATCCATTTGTACTGCCTATATATCCATCTTTGAGTAAGTGTTGAAATCAGGAGAAAAGGTTGGGATTTCGCCCTTTTTAAACCTCTCAAATTGCAAAGCGAAAATCTGAAAATTGGCAGCTAAGTGAGTTGCCGAAGGACTGTTTGTGAGCTGAGTTTTTCTCGTTTTCCTTAGCCGTTTTGGCTGTTTATTTTTATGGAATTATAATTCATATTGAGGGGAATAATTACAGAAAAACTAAGGTAAAATTTCTGTTGTGACTGCGCCCAAGCGCACACGCAAGCATACGTGGTCTTAAAAGTAATACAGTGGCCCTTTCTAAGAGCCGGATGTCGAACCCACAGGGACTGGAAAAATTCATCTAATTATCAAGTTCAAGTGTGATATTAACTTTCACCAGTGTTGATTATAGAATTTTTCGATAAATTCTATTTAAATCTAGGGGTGGTCACATAAATACTTTGAAATCATTCAAGGAGCAACTAGAGCTAAGGCTGGATAATCATGCGACACTACTCTTGGCAATGGATTAAGTATGGAATTATCACTTGTTATCTCACATAATTGAAAATGCATGTTCATGGAATTTCGAGCCTCTAAACACGACAAACTAGCCTCACAACTACATCGTTGAACTTGGATGCGACATTCTAGTTCCTGGGCAATTCAATTATGGGAATGTGGTTTACGGGGTTTATGCTCTTGATTAGGGACTTTCGTACCTCTAATTATTTAACCGAACTTAGCTTCACAATTACTTCTACGAGTGGTGATGTGATAATTCAAAGTTGGTGTCTAGCTCATCTCGTTTTAGTAACCAAGAAAGGCAAATTAGGTATAATTTATTATCCTAACTGCGAATTATATCGTAAGATACAAACTGGCTCCCTACAATCTTTATTCTTGCCTAGGTTTACTTTCTCAAGCTTTTACCTAGGTGTAACGTATGTGTTTTCATGGTGATCAATCATAAAAACAACCATAATTAAGAACGTAAGAGAAAACAACAATCAATAACTTAAAACCTAAAACACATTCTCATAATAGCAATCATACCTTGTGGCCTCAACCCTAGAGGAAGGGTTCTATCCACTCAAGTTCGTATAATTACAAGAAAACATATTTAACGTAACATACTTACAAGAATTGGTAGAAGAGAAGATGAAATTTAAGAACCCTTGGTGAGTTCTCCCACTTCTCCCTTCACTCCTTGGTAGTTTTTCAGAAATATTACTTTACAAAATGTTTTTAGGAGCTAAGGGACCTATTTATAGTAAATTAGAGGTGTATAAAATTATGCCCGACATGAAATAGCTCCGTGGCACGGAGCTAGTCGCGTAAATTTACCTCCGTGACACGGAGGAATCATGGAAGCAATCTGGAATTTGCATCAAACACACGCCAGGCAGCCCCTTGCCGCGATGGCAGCGTGTCACGCTGCTTGTGCATCTCGTTTGGGGCCGTGACACACCCTTGTCGCGCAGCCTGGCCTGCCGTGGCACGTTGCTGTTGCGCAGGTGGGCTTCTTTGCATGTCCTCCTTGCCAACTTTTGTGTTTCGCTTCCGATTCCATTCCTCCACTTCACCAACTCATAGATTAGTTCCTCAAATTCATTTTAAACCTACAAAAACAAGACTAATCATGTCGGTTAGTATATATATATTCACATCTACATAAAATTACATGAGAATATATATAAATAAGTAGATAAACAAGATGAAAACTAAGTTATAAAGTATCACTTGGGCATGCCATTTTTGTTACACCCCGTAAATTTCTCCACACGTAGATGGCCTACTCGCATGTTGGATAAGAGTTTTTGAATGCCATACATGCTAGGAAAAGGCCCGGGGAAGACCGGATAAGAAATCCATCAAACCATCGCGGAAGGAGCCGGGGCAGAGCCCCTCCGCAATGGCAACGTGTCACAGAGGGAGGGCCTCCGCGTTGGCTCCGTGACACGTTGGCTGATCTGGGGTATATTTATATGCCCAAGTGATACTCAAATGCATCGTTTAAGCCTTGTTTATCCAACAATGTTTGTACATTCTCATGTAAATTGTAGGGAAGTGTGAATTTNTATAAAATCACATGAAAATGTATCAAATAGCTTAGAAAACACGACTCATTTAAGTTGTAAAACGTATCACGGGACCTATATTATTTCCCGTGATCACCTCCCAAGGTGGGGCATGACATAAACTACGACGTTTTGGGTTATGAATAGGGAAATTTAAAGGGGTTAAGTTCAAATTTCACTTCATTATTTCATGCATGCAAGGTAGAAGAATTGAGGGAGTGATTCAAGCCTAGAATTCATCAAATAATTTCTTCTTGGGTCATCAAGTGAGGTTTAGAAATAGTAATTCGGGGTATGTAAGGCCATCAATGGGCAAATTCTTCCACACCCATGCCCCTACTCTATGATCTTACTTAAAATTTATTAAAAACTCATAGGGTTTTGTATTTAATTTATGTAAACCTAATGATTTAATTATGGGTTTTGGTATTTTGAAATTTTATCGTAATCTACGGATTTTGATCATCTTTTGAGATTTAAATTGATTATAACATTATTGATTTTTAATTTTCCAAGCAATTAAGCTTAATTATGCAATGATGAATCGATTTATGATTTATTTTTCCATTGATGTTCTTGACCAGTCCAGCATGAATTATGATTTAAATTATGAATTTATTATGTTATTCATTATGATTTTATGAAATTCAAGCTATATGCATGATCTACAAGTATGCATGAATCTTATTAATCACGAATTATGTTTTTGGCCGACTCACGGGCCTCATGTCATGGCTAGATCACATATGTTCAAGCATGTTTATGATTATCATGATTTAACTAGCCTATGAACTCATATATGTATTATTATGAGCACTATATATGTTTTGGGAGTAGTATCGAATGCCGAGTAGGTTCGAGGCTCAGGTTAAGCCCCGAATCTCATGAACTATGTGCCACCATAGGTATGTTAGGACCCCTTTCACGTTAGTCCCTGGTCCAAATGGCCCTTTTCATGGTGATATCACACTTTCATGGTCCTACCCTTGGCAAGGTACGGACACCCTCCTGACTAGAGTTATAAGCCGGGCTTCATGTGTGTTCATATGGGGTATGTCAGTTAAGAGAATCTCCCACTGTTCCTCACGATTTATGCATGTTATGATTATGTATGATGCCTCAAGTCATGTTAAGCAAAGATCTTCTATTATAATTATGATTATGTTTATGTTACGAATGTTTTGAAAACTTTGAGTCGTATGATATGTTATTATGATTTACGGTACGAGCATGACGTCCTGCTCTTATGATCATTTATGAATTTCATATATGTTTTAAACGTTCATTTTACTTACCTTTCATACTAAGTACATTCCACGTACTGACCGCATACTTTCTATGTTGTATCATTTCATGATACAGGTCCCAGTTCTCAGGTTCATCCTCACCCGTAGATAGTTTTAGATTTTCTCTCAGCGCTCTTGGTGAGTCCTCATGTTTCGAGGGTTGTATGTTCATACTCTATGTTATTCTTTCAGTTTCTGGATGTTGGATTAGTTGGGGAGTTGTCCCATCAATCTGTCCTTTATGTTAGAGGCTTATCAGACCGCAAGTTGTATTCAGTCGTATTGTATGAGTCTAGTACTGATTTTTTTACCTTTGGATATGTTATGATTACATTCTTATATGTTAATTCTTCCTCTCATGTGATTGTATTAGATGTATGCTCATGCCATGGGTCGACATGAAGTCTATAGGGGCTCCTTGTCCCGTGTCTACAATCTGGTGTATGTCCGGGTCGTGACAAACTCCAGCACCGTCATCAACTAGTGTGTCATCAAGGTCTAGGAGCGATTAGAGGGAAAAGATATTAGGCTCTCGAGGTTAGGGGAGTAGATCAGTAGAGCCCAGCATTCCAGTTTGTGGCAGGTATGGTAGGAGGCACACCGGTCAGTGCTTAGAAGGTTCAAGGGCATGTTTTGGGTGCGGGAAGTCCGATCATATGCTCAGAGATTGTCCAGCATCCATATAGGGCCATGTTAGAGATCGTAACCCAATTATCAGTTAAGCTGCTCCACCATCATGCTCATCTCAGTAGGGTGCATCCACTAGTGCAGGTGGTGGTCAGCATTAGAACAGGTTCTATGCCCTTTCACCACGTCAGGAGCAGGAGGTCTCTCCAGATGTGGTCATTGGTATATTACGAGTATTCCATCTTGATGTTTATGCATCGTTAGATCCAGGTTCTACTTTATCCTTTGTGATGACCTATGTTGCTATTAATTTCGGAGTCAGTCCCGAAATTCTATCAGAACCTTTCTCAGTCTCTACTCTAGTCGATGATTCAGTTATAGCTTGACGGATATACAAAAATTACCCTGTCACAGTCCTTCAGAAATTCACCTCAGTCGATATAGTACAATTAGACATGAATGATTTTGATGTTATCTTTGGTATGGATTGGTTGTATGCATGTTATGCCTCAATAAATTGTAGGATCGTACAATAGAGTTTCGGTTTTGGGTGAGCCTGTCCTAGAATGGAAGGGTAGTTCAGTTGTGCATGTAGGTTGTTTCGTCTCCCACTGTAAGGCCAGAAAGATAATTTCCAAGGTTTGCATGTACCATCTAGTTCAGGTTAAGGATAGAACGTTCGAAACCCCGACTCTCCAGTCAGTTCCTATAGTATGTGAGTAACCGGAGGTTTTCCCAGATGATCTACCAGGAGTCTCTTCCAAGCAGGAGATTGACTTTGGTATTGACCTTCTTCCCAGTACACAGCCTATATCTATTCTTCCTTACAGAATGACTCCAGCTGAGCTAAAGGATTTGAAAAGACAATTGAAGGATCTCTTGGATAAGGGTTTCATCAGGCTTAGCAAGTCCTCGTGGGGTGCACCAGTTCTCTTTGTTCGAAAGAAGTATGGTTCTTTTCGTATGTGCATTGACTATCGACAGTTGAACAAGGTTACAATCAAAACTAAGTATCCCCTCCCTAGAATTGATGACTTGTTTGACCAACTTCAGAGTGCTAAGTGCTTCTCAAAGATAGACCTTAGATCCGGGTATAATCAGCTCAGATTTAGGGAGAGTGACACTCCAAAGACAACTTTCAGGACTCGATATGATCACTATGAGTTTGTATTTATGTCTTTTGTACTAACAAATGATCCTACAACTTTTATGAATTTGATGAACAGGGTGTTCAAGCCATGCTTGTACATGTTCGTAATTGTCTTCATAGGCTACATCCTCATATACTCTCAAAGCAAGGAGGAGCATGCTGCTCATTTGAGGATTATCCTACAAACACTCAAGGATCATCAGTTGTTCGCTAAATTCAGAAAGTGTGAGTTTTGGTTGGATGCAGTAGCATTTTTGGGCCACGTGGTGTCAAGTGAGGGTGTACAGGTGGACTCTCAAAAGATAGAGGCGGTGAAGAATTGACCTAGACTAGTTAATCCTTCGGATATCAGGAGTTTCTTGGGTTTAGCTGGCTATTACAAGAGGTTTTTTGAAAGGTTTTCATCCATTGTGGCACGTTGACTAAGTTGACCCAGAAGAAAGTCAAATTTTAATAGTCGTATGCTTGTGAGAAGAGATTTTAGGAGTTAAAGACTCAACTCACTTCAAATCCAATGTTGACCCTACCTGAAGGTACAGATGGATTCGTGGTGTATTGTGATGCCTTTAGGGTTGGTCTTGGATATGTGTTGATGAATCATGGTAAGGTCATTGCATATGCTTCTAGATAGCTTAAGACTCATGAGAAGAATTACCCGACACATGACCTAGAATTAGCAGTGGTGGTGTTCACATTGAAAATTTGGAGGCACTATTTGTATGAGGTACATATGGATATGTTTACGAATCACAAAAGCCTGTGGTATGTGTTTCTCATGTAGACTATGGCAAGAAGGACTTGGTAAAGGACGTGCATCGGCTTGCACGGTTAGGTATTTTCCTTATTGACTCGACAAATGGTGGTGTTATTGTTTAGAACAGTTTAGAATCCTCTTTGGTGACGGAGGTCAAGGCTAGGCAAGATGAGGATCCTATTTTGGTGAAGTTGAAGGAAGCGGTTCGGAACTAGAAGGTGGAGGTCTTCTCCCAAGGGGGAGATGGGTACTTCGTTATCAGGGTCATTTATGTGTTCCGGGTGTTGACGACTTGAGAGATCGGATGTTGAATGAGGCTCATGGCTCTCGGTATTCTATCCACCCAGGTGACACCAATATGTACTATGACCTACGGAAAGTCTACTGATGGAATGGCATGAAGAAGGACATAACGGAGTTTGTGACTAAGTGTTTGAATTGCCAATAAGTGAAAATGGAGCATCAAATACCAGGAGGTGTGCTACAACACATCATTATCCCTACTTGTAAGTGGGAAGAGATCAATATGGATTTCATCATAGGATTACCTCATACTCGCTGACGGTATGACTCTATTTGTGTGGTTGTAAACAGGTTGACTACAGTAGCCCATCTCTACCAGTCAAAACTACCGACTCAACGGAGGACTATGCTAAATTGTACATTCGGGAGTTAGTTTGGTTGCATGGAGTTCCCTTGTCCATCATTTCATACAGAGGTACTCAACTAACCTTGTAGTTTTGGAGATCGTTTTAGAAAAGACTTGGTACTTAGGTCAAGCTTAGCACAAATTTTCACCCGCAGACAGATGGTCAGGCCGAGCTGACCATCCAAACCCTGGATATGTTGAGGGCATGTGTTATTGATTTCAAAGGTAGTTGGGATGATCATTTACCTATCATTGAGTTCGCTTACAATAACAACTACTACTCTAGAATCTATATGGCTCCATTCAAGGCTTTTTATGGGCGGAGATGTAGATCACCTATTGGTTGGTTTGAGGTAGGTGAAGCTGCGTTATAGGGCCAGATTCAATTCATGAGGCTATGGAGAAAGTTCAGCTTATAAGGGAGAGGCTGAACACAACTCAGAGTTGTCAAAAGTCTTATGCCAATATAAGGAGGAGAGAATTCGAGTGTGAAGTTGATGGTTGGGTGTTTTTGAAAGTGTCTCCTATGAAGGGAGTGATAAGGTTCGGAAAGATAAAGAAGCTTAGTCCCTGATATGTTGGCCCTAGAGGATTGTGAGACGTGTTGGCAAAGTGGCCTATGAGTTGGAGTTGCCCTCGAAGTTAGCTTCAGTGCATCCAGTTTTCCATGTATCATTGTTAAAGAAGTGTGTTGGTGACCCGACTTTGGTTGTCTCGGTGGTGAGCATAGGTGTGAAGACAACCTTAGCTATGAAGAGGTTCTGGTTGAGATCCTCGATTGTCAGGATCAAAAGTTGAGAAATAAGGAAGTAGCTTTCGTGAATGTGTTGTGGATAAATTATCATGTTGAGGGATCTACCTGGGAAGCCAAAGCAGATATGAAGACGAGATACCCACATATTTTCCCTTTCGGCTCAGTTCCAGCTTGAGGTATCAGTTTCCTCCCTATTACTCTATCAGTTTCATGTTTAGTTCATGTCTCTCAATTCCTTTAATGTCAGTGCATGTATGTGTGTTTCGTGATTTTAGTTCAGTTATGTAGTTCAATCCAGAGTCAGTTGCTCCGTCAATTTTCAGTTAGAATTGCTAGGTTTTGGAGTTGTAGTTCTCTCTCTTAGCCCTCCATCAGGTTTAAATCAACATTTGAGGATGAATCATCCCAAGGGGGAGATATTGTAACACTTCAAACTTCAAAATAGCTTGATGAGGGAAAATAACTGAAATTGAAAGTATGGTGCATGGAGTGACAGCGTGACTGATGGCCCGTCATAACCTTGATAGCGCAAGTGACGGTCGCCAGGAAGGCAACGAACCATCACCGGTGATGTTCGAGTTTGAAGGCATGGCTGAAGGCTTGTCACGAATCTGATGGTGCTAGTGACGACCGTCATACCAGTGACGACCTTCATACCAGTGACGGACCATTGGTTGAGCTGTCGAAGGAAGATTTTTTGGACTAGGGGGTGACGGCGGACCTGACGGGCCGTCGGAGTTGTGATGGCTCGTCACTTGTATTGTTAGAAGGAGATGGTGGCTGCCCTCACTGGTTTAGGGAGACGGCTCGAATGACGAACCATTGGGAATGTAACGGCCCGTCATGAATACTGTTGGGTGCCTAGGTGTGGAAATTCTACCCGATTTTCAAGGGCAATTTTGTAATCTCCCATGCTTTTAAATCCTATACTACATCATTTTAAGCCCTGAAAGAAATGTATTAAGGGAGTTTAACCTATTCTAATTCATTTAACTCTCATGCATGCAAGTTTAAAGGTTTTCCATTGAAGATCAAGCTTGAACTTCCCAATTCCTCTTCAAATCTCTTGGGATTTCAAACACAAGTTGAGAATCAGTTTACCCAGGTATGTAGGGCTATAAATGAGAGTTTTCTTTCACCCTCATGCCCAAATTTCTCTTTGAAGTTCATGAATTCTGGTCTTAATTCAAGTTTATGATCTTATGGGATTTTAACCCAATTTCATAAAATTTTCTATGATTTTTTTATGGGTCAATTCCCTTCAAGTTTCGAAGTATGTTTTAAGATTCATGGGCAGATTTTATATACAAATTGATTATAAGTTCATGATTTTATGTGTTAGAAAATTATGCCCAATTATGCAAGTTTCATGAAAAGTTAAGTTTATAATTCATGATTTCAAGTATGATGAGATATGTAGCATGAATGAACGTTCACAAATTACCCATGTATGAATCTATGATTTTGACTAATGAAGTCTATTTCAAATATGCATGTTCTAAGATTTGGGCAAGCCCACTCAAGTTAAGAAGGTTTTCATGATTTATCCAAGGCAAGCAAGATTAGTTTATCACATGTTATTGAGTCAAGACTCCTCATATTCAGATTTCAGACTATGCGTATATTTGTATTATCAGTTTCATTAAAAATGATGGTTTCATCTTCGTTGAAAAATGATGGAGAGTGCCTTGCATGTTTTTGGGATAGTGTCTAGCACCGAGTAGGCTTGGGATTACAAGGTTCCTCGGTCTCAGAATGACGCAACAATATAGGTTTATACACATTTTATTTGGGGCCTATCAAGAGAGTTTCCCCCACCCACAAGGGGCCTTCAGCTTAATATCGATATCATGGTAGCGCCCTTAGCCCTGGCAAGGCTTTGGATAGATCTTCCCACTTAAGTGTAATAGTTGGGATCACGTAAGCTCAATCGTAATAGTGTCGGTTATATGACGAGTCTCCAGTTGTTCCTCATGATCTCAGTTATGCATGTTAATCAATCATGGTATTATATTTTTCAGTAGGTTTGACCCAATGATGAGGTTATCAGTTTTACATAAGAATTTAATTTTAGCTTTGTGTCATTCGATTCAGTCATGAGATCAAGTTTATGTCTATTCATGTTGTCAGATATTAGCATGTAGTCTTTACTCTTAGAATTTTATGATGTTATGATTTATGATGTATACGAATCCAGTTTATATTTGCTCAACCTGTTTTATTTACCTTGCATACTCAATACATTCCAAGTACTGACCTATACTCTATGCTGTATCGTTTCATGATACAGGTCTTAGCGATCAGACCTAGATGCACCATTAATTCATCTCTCGTTCTAGCTCAGACCCTGCCTTGGGTGAGTCCTTATCCTCCGAGGACATCTATCTATCAGTATTGTCATGACAGTATATTTCAGACTTAGAGATAGTTGGGGGCTTGTCCCAGCATATCATCAGTTAGTGGAGGCTTTTCAAATATAGATTTATGTATTCAGCTCCGGATTCAAAGTTATGACATTATTGTTGGCTAGACGTTTTGTTATTCAGACTTCTACTATTTCAGAAGTCAGTTATTTGTTTTTCTTATATTGATTTTTAGTTATCATATTCATGTCATGGGTTACTTGGATTCATTTATGGTTCTAGGTTCCGTGTATAGATCCGGGCCTATGTTCAGGTCGTGACATTATCCATTTGATTATTGAAATCCTTAAATAAGTGAGCATGATTTGTGATAAATTAATTTGGCTTGAGGTCCGTATATTATTCACTTTACATTGATAATTGATTTAATGCAAAGGTTTTATACTCTTATTTGGCATTAATAAACTGATTGACTTGAGGCTTTTGAATTGCTCACGCAGTATTTAAATGTTAATTTTGTTTGGATGCCCATATATATACATGTGTTTCTCATTGATTATTCTTTCACTTTCTTACTCTCACTTTTAAATTCAGAGTTAATTTTGATTGTTTGTGCTAAGGTTTGAATCCAATGTAGAATTTATGTATTGGCATTATATTTCATGTACATTGACATTATGGAAGTGATAGGATAAATCCTGATAGAGATCAGCCAGGTATCCACGATATAGGATTTATCCAGTATAGGATGTTGCATCAAGTGCATTCTATTTTAGTTTTTTTCGGTACGGGGTGCATATATAGATCTCACGGGTCTACATGGTCCTCTCTATCTGACAAAAAAAGTGGGTGTATATAGGTTATTGGCTAGTACCTATGCATTTGTATCTCATTTCATCCTCATTACATTTCATACGAATTTTTGAGTGGTGAAATGGTAGGGTGATTGTGATTATGAGTTGTTTTCCTCACTATTTGGTTGAGATGATTTGAAAGAGCTACTATGCTATTTTTGAGATAGTTTGTGAGGTTCTCTATTATTTACTGATTTCAGATATTGCTCTTATCTTGATTATTATGAGCATTGTTTGTTGATCTATCTTGTATTGAAACCTTATTTTGATATTTATGATATTTCAATTGAAAAATTACCACAGCCTAAAATCTAAAGGTCATGATGGCACCTACCCTATCTCACAAGTACATAAGTCAACCCTCCACAAAAATCAAAATTAAAACAATAAGTGAAAGTAAATAAATATAGCTGAAGTAATATCTCAATCTAAACTTTCATAAGTAGAAACAACTTGAAAAGTAATAAAATACACCCAAAATCTAGTGTCACAAGAACAAAGCTTCTAAAGTTTTAATTCATCTATTTCAAGCTACAAACTATTTGAAATAATAAACACATTATCAAATGAAATAGAAGAAACTAGGCATAGCTATAAACACCAAGTAGCTCATCAAAGCTTCCATATAATACAACTTTGGGCGATAAAATGAATTAGGCTTGCTAGAGCTAGTATTTGAATCAAAAGATGCAACAAGTGTAGTATGAGTACGGGAAGCACGTGCACTCAGTAGGCATCAATGACTGACCGAGAAAGAGTTAGATAGCTATATCATTAAAAATTTAAAATGTTTCTTACTAAGTTAAGTACCTCATATTCAATAACTTCGGAGGAAACAGGGAGTAGGCAGTTAATCAAAATCATCTGATATGTAAATACAATAGTAACAAGTGAGAAAAAACAGTTAAAGAAAGTACAAAGCAATATAATGTAATAATATGCAATGCAATGACCAATAATCTTACCAGTATACACCCACTCCACTGATGGCATGCTTGGGGAGGGACCCTTTGGGGGCTCGCAAGGTCCATATACCTGTCCAAAACCATCTCCCCTTCGGCATCTCAGAGTAACAAATACCTGAAACCATTTCCCTAGAGTTTTTAAATATTTTAAAAAATAAGTACCCGAAACCATTTCCCTTCGGGTTTCATATTTATAAAACAAATACTCGAAACCATTTCCCATCGGGTTTCGATAATGAGAAATAAATGTATATGCATGATCACAACAATAAAGGATGTTCAAATGCAACAAGAGTATGTACATATCTATCAACAGTGCTAGTAGGCCAATATCTTTCTCAAATAAGTAGATTATTTTCAAAGCAGTGCCTTAGGCCAATATCTCATCAAGGTATGATGTAACACGAAGATCAGAGTAATATAACAACCAATAAGTAATTCAAATTATATAATGTCTATCAGCTAAGTCCCAACCTAGATTTCACAATGTCAAGTTATTCATTCCACTACCAAATCATCAAATACTCCAAACCTATAACACACTTGATATAATAAACCATTTCTCAAGTAAAATTTAAGAGAGTAAGTCATAACCTACCTCGAAAATCGTAAAAATGAACCACAAGCTCTCATAAACATATCTTCCCTTTTTGAATGGCCTCAAAACATTTCCAATCTATCAAAATATACTTTATGTAAGTATACAAGTCTATCAACACTAACATTGCTATAAAATATTTGGTTAAAAAATCAAGTCAAAAAGTAAATTCGGGCCCTTAAGGTCAAAAATAGAAATTGACTCAAAAATAAGTTTATCCATTACGTAAAAATCCAATGGATCTGATCTTGGACATATTTGTACGACAGCTTGTCGTATTTTACCCAGGTTTATTCTTATTTTGAGAATGAATTCACTTATCATTGCATTTTTTGATTGAATACTCTTGTAATGAGATAACAAATATGATTAGATGTTTTATAGAAAAAATATGGTAGAAATCAACCCGAAGTGAGCTAATAAGAAAGGTTCGGAGTTTTGGAGCAATTTTGGATGAGTTTTCATACAAAATCAAGTTGGTGCCTTGGCTGGCGCACTGCCCTAGAGGTAAAACTTCAAAAGAAATCAAATTGGAGCAGGCTAGCGCACCTGCTAGAAGCCACCCAAAACAAATTTGTAAAATTTTTGTAATTCGAATTCATGTAGGATAGGAG
>JACEIK010002322.1:3779-62150 GCA_018107945.1 Datura stramonium
CATTGTTTTCCCAGCCTTGTAGGTGAGAGTCGGCCTTAGTCAACCTAGCAGTTATTACGTGGAACACCCCGCAAGTCAGCCAGCCATCCCAGTCAGGCAAGATCGTGGGCACCCCAAGAAAGGGTCCACATCAGTAGTCAGTGACAGACTAGTACTTCAGCTGGTTCTCCTGAGATACTCAAATATAGAGCCCTAGCAGAAGACCAGTCTTTACGGAATGGCTCATAAGACCGAGAATTTCCTAGAACAGTAGTATAAATACAAGTAGATACGCACAAGGCGTAAGAAATTGGTAGTACTCATCAATTGACTCAAAGCTGAAATCTGATAGTCATGAGTAAAATTGAACATTGAGCCAAACCTACTTTAGAACATATATAGATGTATAAATCTTATGAAATTGTGAACATGCATAACTGAAATCATGAGGAACAATGGGAGACTCGTGTTTTAACCGACATATCATGATAGAGCTTATGTGGTCCCAACTATCACACTCAGGTGGGAAGAGTCGTCCAAAGCCTTGCCAGGGCTAGGGACTATACCATGATATCGATATCAAGCTCGTGGCCCAATAGGGAGGGGGATAGCTCACAAGGGAGGTACCAAAGTAATATATATAAGAATAAACCTACGTTGGCGCGTAGTTTTGAGGCATAGGGTGATCGACTCTTAGCCTAATCGGTGCTAGACACTACTCCCAAAACATGCATATTCTCTCAATCGTTTTTCAACGAAGCTTACCATCGTCAATTAACGAAGCTCAATAAAAAAATACATCTCAAATCTGAAATCATGCATATGAGAAGCTTTACCTCAAAACATACCACAAGCTGAAAGATAATTGGGAGTCTTCGCTCCAAAACCATGTGGTAAGCTTAATTCAGAAAAATCATAAATTATACTTGAACATGTGGGTATTGCCCAATAACTTAACATGCTTGAAAATACTCAATTCATATTGAAAACGTGATTATAAACATGGGTAGCTTGAAATCATGCTTTTCATCATAATATCTCATCATAATCATATATTCATCACAAATATCATCTCTCATGAAATCCCTATAATTGGGCATTTTGATTTAATAAACTTAGAACATGAATTTTCATTCGAAATAATATAAAAATTGCCCATGAATCATAATTCAATAATATATACATACATAAATCATACCCACGTAGAGAATTAGGAATTTCATGCATTGGGTTAAAACCTCATAGATTTGACTTAGGAAATTCATTATTTAGAGAGGGATTAGGCATGGGTGTGAAAGGATTCACCCATTCATAACCCTACATACCTGATTTTAGCTGATTCTTGCACTCCCTTGAATTCCCAAGAAGAAATTGAAGAGAACCTTGAATGATTTGCCTTGATCACCTCTCTAGACTATCACTCCTGCATGCATGGATATGAATGAGTCTAGAATAGGTTTTGCCCTCATAAAACACTGCATTTTGAGCCTTAAAAGGTGTAGTTTATGACCCTTGTACTTAGGAATGATGAAAATTCCCTTAATGAAATTCGTGAAACTTCTAAATTGGTGGTAACAACGACCGTCCTAACGGGTCGTTCTTGGATACCACGACTCGTGGTATCCATCCGTCGTCTCCACTGCTTGACTTCACATTCTCAGGTTTGATCCCACGACTCGATAGGATGAGTTGTTGTACAATACGAAGGTCTTTTGCATCGTCCATTGCTTCTTCTTTGATGACCTGCACCAAACCTTTCGACGAGCCACACCACGACTCGTTCCTCCTTCCAACGAGACGTGGTTTCCTTCCGTTACCTCGACTGGAGGTTTGTAATACTTCTTCCCATGGCTGATGACCATGACCCGTTGTAACCTACAATGGGTCATTCCACGACTCGTTACCTTCCCATAGGCCAAGGACCAGTCTCCCCACGACTTCAAACGACAACTCATTGCATCAAACAACGGGTTGTTACTTGATCCGTTACTTCCATCTGCCACCCATCCAGACCTCACCACGGATTCTTCCCACGGGTTATTGGTTGAACCAACAATCCATTTGGAGGCCCGTTCTATGAAATTTTTCCCAAATTCTGCCATCTTTTATTTTAAATCTCGGGTATAACCTTAGGCATTTCCGGGGTATTACAATATCTCCCCCTTGATAACATTTATCCTCAAATGTGGAAAAATATACAAAAAATAGAGAAATGCAATCATTAAACTCAAATACTGATCATTTAAGCCGAAAAACTAACGGAATGACTATCTCCGATTCAAACTAGATGGTTGAGATGAATTCATGAATCACACTTACATCCATATACATAAAAGAAACTTGGGCACATGAACTAAACATGAAACTAAAAAGAGTCTTAGGGAAAAACTGATACCTCAAGCTGGAACTGAGCTGGTAGAGAATAAGTGTGGGTATCTAGCCATCATGTCTGCTACGGCTTCCCACATAGCTCCTTCAATGTGTTGATTCCTCCATAAAACTTTCATTCAAGCTATTTCTTTGTTCCTTAGCCTTCTAACTTGACGATCGAGTATTTCCACTTAAACTTCCTCATAACTGAGACTATCTTTCACACCAACACTGTCTACTGGGACAACTAGAGCTGGATCACCTAAACACTTCTTTAAGAGCGACACATAGAAAACAGGATGCATGGAAGCTAATTATAAGGGAAACTCCAATTCATATGACACCTTGCCAACCCATTTCACAATCCAATAGGGGCCAACATAATGAGGCTGAGTTTTCCTTTCTTTCCAAACCGCATCACTCCCTTCATGGGAGATACCTTAAGAAACACCCAATCATCCACCTCGAATTCTAGTTTCCTCCTTCTCACATCGGCATAGGACTTTTGGTGATTTTGAGCTATTTTCAACCTGTCCCGTATGAGCTGAACCTTTCCATAGCCTCATGGACTGAATCTGGTCCTATCATTGCAGCTTCACCAACTTCAAACCAACCAACAGGCGATCTATATCTCCGCCCATAGAGAGCCTCAAATAGAGCTATCTGGATACTAGAATGGTAGTTGTTATTGTATGCAAACTCGATAAGAGGAAAATGATCATCCCATCTACCTTTGAAGTCAATCACGCATGATCTCAACATTTCCTTGAGAGTCTGAATTGCCCGTTCTTCTTGACCATCCGTTTGTGGGTGAAACGTTGTGCTGAGCTTAACATGATTATCAATTCCTTTTTGAAATGACCTCCAAAATAGATAGGTGAATTGGGTACCTCTATATGATATTATGGACAAGGGAACTCCATGAAATTGAACTAGCTCTCGGATATATAGTTTGGCATAGTCCTCCGCTGAATCCGTGGTTTCAATCAGTAGAAAATAAGCATCCTTAGTCAACCTATCTACCACAACCCAAATGGAGTCATATTGTTGACGAGTGTGAGGCAACCCTGTGATAAAGTCCATGTTGATTTCTTCCCATTTCCAAATAGGAATGCTGATATCCTGAAGCACATCTCCCAATTTATGATGCTCGACCTTCACTTGCTGACAGTTTGGAAACTTAGCTACAAATTATGCTATGTCCTTCTTCATGTCATTCCACCAATAGACTTCCCGTAAGTCATAGTACATCTTGGTGGCATCAGGATTGATAGAATACCTGGATCCATGAGCCTCATGCAACATACGATTCCTCAAATCATCAACATACAGAACAGATAAGCGACCCTGGTACCGAAGCACACCATCTCCCCCTTTGGAGAAGACCTCTACCTTCTGATTCTGAATGGCTTCCTTTAACTTTACTAAAATTGGGTCCTCATCTTGCCTAGCTTTTACATCAGTCGCCAATGACGATTCTGAACCACAACACTGCCATCCGTTGAGTCAACCAACCTAACTCCCAAACTTGTGAGTCGATGCACATCCTTCAACAGCTCCTTCTTCCCTCACTCCCATGATACACACTCTCCATAGGGAGTCTACTAAGTGTGTCTGCTACTACATTGACATTACCCGGATGGTAAATCACACTCATATCGCAGTCCTTAAGTAGCTCCAACCACCTCCTTTGCTAAAGATTGAGATCCTTCTGTGTAAACACATATTGTAAACTCTTATGGTTCGTAAAAACATCCACATAAACCCTATACAAATAATGTCACCATATCTTCAATGTGAATACAACCGCAGCCAATTCAAGATCATGGGTCGGGTAATTCTTCTCATGAACCTTTAGCTGTTTGGAGGCATATGCTATAACTTTTTCGTGTTGCATCAATACAAACCCAAGTCCGATCCTTGAAGCATCAGAATACACCACGAACCCATCGGTACCCTCGGGTAGGGTTAACACCGGTGTTGAAGTAAATCGAGTCTTCAACTCTTGGAAGCTCTTCTCATAAGCCTCTGACCATTGGAATTTCACCTTCTTCTAGGTCAATTTGGTCAAAGGTGCGGCAATCGATGAGAAACCTTCCAATAAATCTTCAATAGTAGCCAGCTAAACCCAAGAAGCTCCGAATATCTGAAGGATTCACCGGTCTAGGCCAATTCTTCACCGCTTCTATTTTCTGAGAGTCCACCTTTATGCCTTTACTTGATATCACATGGCCCAAAAACACCACTAAGTTCAACCAAGACTCATACTTGTTGAACTTGGCATATAGTTGGCGATCCTTGAGAGTCTACAACACTACCCTAAAAAAAATGAGCGGCATGCTCCTCCTCGCTCTGAGAGTATATCAGGATGTCATCAATAAACACAATCACGAATATATCCAAGTATGGCTTGAACACCCTGTTTATCAAGTACATAAAAGCTACAGGAGCATTCGTTAGTCTAAAAGACATAACTACAAACTCATAATGACCATACTACATCCTGAAGGTTGTTTTCAAGATATCGCTTTCCCAAACTCTGAGCTGATGGTACCTGGATTTGAGATCTATTTTCGAAAAGCACTGGCACCCTAAAGCTGATCAAATATATCATCAATATTGAGTAGAGGGTACATTTTCTTGAAGGTGACTTTGTTCAATTGCCGATAGTCAATACACATACAAAGAGAACCATCCTTCTTTCGGACAAAGAGAACTGGTGCACCCTATAGAGACTTGCTCGATCTAATGAAACCCTTGTCTAAAAGGTCCTTCAACTGCTCCTTCAACTCCTTTATCTCGACTGGAGACATTCTATAAGGAGGAATAGATATAGCTTGCGTATCGGGGAGAAGATCAATACCAAAATCGATCTCCCTCTTGGGAGGGATTCCTGGTAGATCATCTGGGAATACTTATGGATACTCACATACTACTGGGACTGACTAGATAGTCGGTATCTCGGATATAGCATCCTTAACCCTAACTAGATAGTACACGCAACCCTTAGAAATCATCTTTCTGGCCTTAAGGTAGGAAATGAAATGACCTACAGGCACAACTGAACTACCCTTCCACTCTAAGACTGGCTCTCCCAGAAATCTGAACTCTACTGCCTGGGTCCTACAATTAACTGAGGCATAACATGAAAATAGCCAATCCATGCCGAGGATAACATCAAAATCGATCATGGCTAACTCTATAAAATCTGCTGAGGTGATTTTCCGAATGACTGAGACTGGGAAACCTCTATAAACCCGTCTACCTACAACTAAATCGCCTACTGGAGTAGAGACTGAGAAGGGTTCTGACAAGACTTCGAGACTGACTCCGAAGCTACTAACCACATAAGGTGTCACAAAAGACAAGGTAGCCCTCGGATCTATCAAAGCATATACATCAAGATGGAAAACTCGTAACATACTAGTGGCCACATCCAGGGAGACCTCCTGCTCCTGGCAGGATGCTAAGGCATAGAATCTGTTTTGGTGTTGATCGCCACCTGTGCTGGTAGATGCCCCTTGATATGCTGAGCGTGCAGGTGGGGCTATTGAACTAGAAGCTGAACCTCAGCCCCCATCATGGTCCTGTCTTGCTGCCAGGCAATCTCTAAGCATGTGTCCGGGATTCCCACACCCGAAGAAAGCACCTGCACCTGCCAAGCACTGGCTTGTGTGCCCCCCACCACATCTGTGGCAAGCTAGGATACTAGAATCTGTAGGTCTGCTACTCTGACCCCTCAAGCCTGATGTTGACCCCCTTTGATCATGCCTAGGCCTGGATGGCACACTCAATGCTAAAGATGTTGGCGCAGAAGATCTTTGGTGGGTCTGCTGTAGGTGCCAACCACCTGACCTCAGCTGTGAGAATCTGTGACTATCAGTCCTAGCCCTCTTGGCATCCCTCTCTCTCATATGCGCCGCCTCCATCTACTGGGTGTACAAGACTATTCAAGGGAAATCCATTTCTTTTTGGAGCATAGCGGTCCTACAATCCTTGTCCAAATAGCCCACCACACCATGAACAAATCTTCTCACCCGCGCCCTATGATCAACCACTAACTCTGGGGTGTACTTCGATAGGCGAGTGAACTCAAGGGCATACTCCTGCACTGTCATTCTCCCTTACTTAAGATTCACGAACTCGACTATCTTCATCTCACGAGGGAAGAACCGATCTAGGAACATAACATGGAACTCCTCCCAAGTGACAGGGCTTGCTCCGGCGGCCCTACTGTCTTTCCATTGACGGAACTAGATGTATGCGACCCCTTTTAGCTGATATGAGGCCAACTTCACACACTCAACTCCATTCACCCCCATGACTTGGGTGATCTTCACAATCTCATTAATGAACTCATTGTGGGTCCTCATCTACCTTCGACCCAAGGAACTCTGGCGGGTTCATTCTCAAGAAATCCCTAACTCGAGCCGCCACCGCATTACCATTTTGTGGGAAATGCGCTACTGCCTGCTGATTGACCTGGGCGGTCAAGGCCTTCACGAGCATCTTAATAGCTGCCCTAAATTCAGCATGGGCAATCGGCTCCAGTGGAATGTGCTCCTAGACTAGTGGGGCCTGCTGGTGCCCGATTTTGTTGCCATCCTCGTGGCTGTCTCCATTCCCGTTCCTTCTATCATTTGCTCTTCGGTGTGCCATGATTCTGCAATCGCGAATAGCATGAATTAGAAGGATAGGGAGACATTTCATCGCACGACATAGATCATGAATGAAGGGAACATTTCCTAAATATTTCATAGCCTCTTCGTCATAAGTCTGGCGCGCTTCACACTCATGAAAAAGACTCAACTTAATGCGGCTTTCTAACACCCTAGGACACTTCAAACCTATTGCTCTGATACCAAGTTTGTCACGACCAGAACAGAGGCTCGGATGGAGACACGGGACAAAGAGCCCCGAGAGACTCCAAGTCGACCCATGGCTGAACATACATCTAACTCAACTACTAAAATTGAAGAGTCAACATAATAATCTTAGTGTAAGTTTGAAATAAACATAACATCAGAATACACAATCTGAAGTTGAATACATTCTTTTGTCTGAAAAGCCTCTAAACATGATGAGTTTATGGGACAATCCCCACACTAACTCGAATAATCTAAAAACTGAAAATACATAGAGAAATATGAATAATTATGGTCCTCGGGAGATGAGGACTCACCAACAGGTGTAAGATGCTAACTCTGAAGACTGGCTATGGACGAGGCTGAGTTTGAGTATCGGGTCCTATATCATGGAACGATACAACATAGAGTGTGTGGTTAGTACGTGGAATGTACTGAGTATGCAAGGTAAGTAAAACCTCTTAAATAGGTAAAATCATTTAAAGACATGCATAATGTAAAACATAAACAATAAGAATCTAATAGTAGGGCTTGCATGCTTTCATGCATAATTGAAATCATGAGGAACAATGGGAGACTCGTGTTTTAACTGACATATCATGATAGAGCTTATGTGGTCCCAACTATCACACTCAAGTGGGAAGAGTCGTCCAAAGCCTATCCAGGGCTAGGGACGATACCATGATATCAATATCAAGCTCGTGGCCCAATAGGGCAGGGAATAGCTCACAAGGGAGGTACCAAAGTAATATATATAAGAATAAACCTACGTTGGCGCGTAGTTTTGAGGCATAGGGTGATCGACTCTTAGCCTACTCGGTGCTAAACACTACTCCAAAACATGCATATGCTCTCCATCATTTTTCAACGAAGCTTATCATCGTCAATTAACAAAGCTCAATAACCAAATACATCTCAAATCTGAAATCATTCATATGAGAAGCTTTACCTCAAAACATACCACAAGCTGAAAGATAATTAGGAGTCTTCGCTCCAAAATCATGTGGTAAGCTTAATTCAGAAAAATCATAAAATTATACTCGAACATGTGGGTATTGCCCAATACCTTAACATGCTTTAAAATACTCAATTCATATTGAAAACATTATTATAGACATGAGTAGCTTGAAATCATTCTTTTCATCATAATATCTCATCATAATCATACATTCATCACAAATCTCATCTTTCATGAACTCTCTATAATTGGGCATTTTGATTTAATAAGCTTAGAACATGATTTTTCATTTTAAATAACATAAAAAACTTGCCCATGAATCATAATTCAATAGTATATACGTATTTAAATCATACCCATGTATAGAATTAGGAATTTCATGTATTGGGTATAAACCCCATAGATTTGACATTGAAAATTCATGATTTAGAGAGTGATTGTGTCACACCCCGCCTTGGGAGGCATGACTGGCACCTGGTGCCCTACTAGGACCTAGACTACTGGACTACTGAGCCTAAGCACTTCTGATGCTAGGCTGGCTCTAATTCTGGATTTATGAAAACAACGGGCTATATAACAGCTGTAAATACAACCTCCGGCTGACTAGGCCTATAGCCACATGTAGGAATATAACAGCTAACTAGAACAACTGAGCATAAAGGAACCTATGAGGGCGGACAAGGCCACCATGCTAACTAGTTATCATAGAAAAGTATAATCAAGTGCTGAACTGATCTGTGACCGAAAAGGTCACCAACTGACAACTGAACAAGGCCCCACACGGACATCACATGAAAACTGAAACATACATACGGCCCCACATGACCGGTACAACTAACCACAGGAAATATACAATCTGCAAGCCTCTAAGAATAATAAGATGGTCGGGATAGGGTCGAGGCCTACCCACACTATACAAACAAAAAGGGAAGTAAACCTTTAGCTGTCAAGCTCCGGATGACAGGAGCTGAAGACTCTGTACGCTGGTTGGAACTGTGAGGGATCTGTTCCTCGTCTATGAGTACCTGCAGGCAAGTAATGCAGCGCCCCAAAACGGACGTCAGTACCACTGGTACTGAGTGTGCAAGCAATAACTAAAAATAACTGAAAGCAAACAATAATACTGATAGATACTAAAGTAATAGGAGACGGGTTGAGACTGACTGAAAAGAGCGTAACTTTACTGAAGAGAGTAAGAGGAGAGAGTAAGAGTCATACATTATAACATGGCGGCTCTGTTTCTATCTATTAATAACTAACACAACATAGCAGGCAAGAACCTTACCATCCTTCATAAGCCGTAAGGTACCAACTACTACAAAATCTATATACCCCTACCCAGGTCATACTATCCACCTAGTAACTATGAGCATCCAGTCGGCCCCCTGGGTATGCAACTTGGGCTCAAGGCCCTTGACTCTGTATCTGAGTCCGAAGGACTCCTGAAATCTTAAATCTGAAATCAGAATCCAAAATCAGAACTGGGACTATAAGTGTAAGCACTCGGCTGTGGAGTGTGGTATAGTGCCGATAGCCTCGCTATGGGGAATCTGCATCCCATCTTCTATCCGCTGGCGGACGGCATGCCACTCAGAGTGACGTATCCTTCCTCTGGCGGGCGAAGCCGACATGACGGCTAACCTTCGGGCGGCCAAGGAAGCTCTAAGGGTGCTCTAACACAACAATCATGTCTCCACATATAGCAATAACTGCATGTAATATATATATATATACTGAATCTGATAATAATATTTATATTCTGGTTTCTGTTCTGGAATTTCTCATAGTGAAATATAATGGGAATCTATACGAAATATTTATGAATTCAATCAAATATACTGGCTATGATATTGAGATATATTGGGTCTCTGGGGCTAATATTTCGGGAATATTCTGGGCCGGGAATTATACTGTTTTACTGGAGTTTCATGTTGAAATACTGTATAATAATTCTAAAATGCTTACTGAACTCATAATTTCAATATAATATACGGCTTCGAAATATTCTACCGGGGAACTACTAGCTTGTCGAAAGAAACTGCTTTACATACCTCAACCGGCCACTTTCTAATTAACTGGCGTAGCTCGGCTAGTATTCAGCTATTTCTCCCAATTGTATTCATATTCATGAAATAATAGAATTAATTCTACTATTATTTTTTAAAGAAACCATATTATGGCTATACCTACTGCCTATTCTTTGACTTATCAATATTTCTAAAAACTCATATCTTCGGGGGTCTAGAAGGAGAAATACTCACTTTAATTTTGGGAGTATATTAAAACTAGTTTGGAGCAATTCCACTTACCTTAGTTGGGCGTGATTCACGATTCACCGGCCGAATTCGCGAAACCACCCGGCAGAATGCTCCCGTAGCTTTATACTTCGCTACCCGAAGTTAATTGGAGTTTGGACTGGGTGCTTCTGACAGTGTAAATGGAAGGAAATTTAATCAAACCCTCGTTCCCCTCCGCTTTGTTCGTTTACTAGAAATTATATGAAGGGAAAATGATTTAAAAAAGTGGGAGCCATATATACTTGGGGCCTTTAAGTCGCATTTGTCGGATGCGATTTATAAGTCGCATTTGTCGAATGCGATTTATAAGACTTGGTGCTTGTCTGGTTCTCCTCGATCCCCTTTTCTTCGCACGTATGGCATTCTAATACTCTTAAACAACATGCGAAAAGGCCAACTAAGTGTCAAGAACTACGGGGTGTAACATTCTTTCCCCTTAAGAACATCTGTCCTCGAATGTTAACTTCCGTTTACAGAATTTTAACTTGCTCTACTTTTTCTGGAAAAATTTCGTCACAGTTTCCCGTAATATGGACTATCTCAAAAATCCTAAAATGCAGAAAAGTCCAATACATGTACTCCATATAATACTATAGCATCCATTACATAATAAACTGAAGTCAACATCTCACTCATACACATGAATATAAAGCAACTCATAAAATAGCAATATCAACATACCTCCGACTAACTAAGTCAAATAACTGAGGGTATCTGGCTTTCATATCTTCTTCGTCAATCATTTCCTCTTGGTTACCTGTTATGCCATAATACTTTGACAGAAGCAACATCTTTAGTTCTTAATCTGCAGATCTGCCGTCTACTATGGCTAATGGAACTTTCATAGGCCAATCCCTCTCAGAATTCGAACATCTTGGAATGGGACACTCGGGAGGGATCTCCTCGTGGCACTTTCTCGCATTGATACATGGAAACCGGGTGACGATTCTAACTCTGGAGGTAAGTCTAGCTCATATGCGACTTGGCCTATTCTTCGCGAACTCGATAAGGCCCAACAAACCCGGGCTGAGCTTGCCTTTCTTCAAATCTCATTACACCTCTTCACGGTGAAACTTTCAAACACCCCACCTCACCATATTAAATTCCAAGTTTCGGCGCCGTCGGCATACGATGCGGCTCAGTAGTCGGTAAAACATTCTCTCGATAAGCTTTACTTTTTCCTCTCGATCCATGAATGATATCTGGCCCAATCAATGCTAATTCTCCTACCTCAAACCAACCAACCGGATATCTGCACTCCGCCCCATATAATGCCTCAAGGCGCCATCTCGAATAGCGAATGGTAATTGTTATTATAGGTTTAACTCAATGAGGGTTAAATGTTCATCCCATCTACCTCCGAAATCCAACACATGCACGCAAAATATCCTCAAGCGTTTGAATGGTGCGTTCGCTGCCTATCTATCTCGAGGATGAAAAGTTGTGCTCAGGTTAACCTGCATCCCCAAGCCTCTTGAAATGATTGCCGAATTTAGCTGTAAACCTGCGCCCTTTGTCGGGAGATAATGGACACTAGAACACCATGCAGTCTGACTACTTACCTGATATACAGCTCAGCATAATCCTCGATGGAAAGGTAGCTCCTTACTGGCAGAAATGAGCTGATTTTGTCAGTTTGTCAACAATCAACCGCATCGAATCATATCTATGCTCGGTACGGGGTAATCCCGCTACAAAATCCATATTTACTACTTCCCATTTCCATAGAGTCACAGCTATATCCTGAGTCAGTCCGTCTGGTTTTTTGATGTTTAGATTTTTACCTACTGGCAGTTGGGACACTAAGCTACGAATTCTCGCTATCCCCTTTCTTCATTCCCGGCCACCTTAGAATTCTTTTATATCATGGTACATTTTCGTTGAACTCTGGTGAGAGAATAACGGGCATAATGTGTACTCGCCCATAATCTACTGGTGAAGCCCTCAACGCCCGGAACACAAAGGCGTTCTTTATATCGCAATACCCCATCTCTGTCTGAAAATCTATCACCTCCTTGTCGAACTCGTTTCTAAGCCGAACTACTAGATCTTCACACTCTGCTGTTCCTTTACTTCCACGATAAAGCGACACTGCAGTGCCTGAATTATCGCTCTGCTGTCCTCTATTTCGGCTAAGCACGAATGGCTAAATCAAGCACTGATGCCCCCCTGGCTAATTTCGTTAATGTGTTGGGGCATGTCAAACTCCCCATAGACTTACAACTAAGGGAATCGCTACCACATTGGCTCCTTCCTCGATGACATGTAATATTCACATCATAGTCTCTCAACAGCTCTAACTAGCGATGCTGCTGCAAATTCAACTTTTTGGGTGAAGATATACTATAGGCTTATGATCGCTGAAAATATCCACGTGACTCCATACAAGTAATGTCTCCATATCTTTAAGGCGTGAATCACTACGGCCAATTCCAAGTCACGGGTAGGATAGTTCTTTTCATGTTTCTGCAGCTGTTCAGTTATTGGCAATTACTTTACCATGCTGCATCAACACACATCCTAACCCAACAGCCGAAGCGTCACAATAAACCGCATAACCTTCCGTACTTTCCGGCAATGCTAACACTCTGGAGCTGATGTTAGCCTGTCTTTCAATTCCTGGAAGCTCTGCTCACATGCCTCAGTCCACTGAAATTTTGCTGCTTTCTACGTCAGTTTGGCCGAGGTGCTGCTAAGGTGGAAAACTCTTCAACAAACATCCCGTAATACCAAGCTAACCCTGTGAAACCCATGTGACTTAGCCGGAGTGGTAGGTCTGGGCCATGCTTTTACTGCTTCTATTTTCTAGGTATCTACCTGTATGCCAGCATCCGACACGATATGACCTTAAAAGGCTACTGAATTCAGCCAGAATTACATTTCGAGAATCAGATATAGCCGATTTTATTCTTGAGAATTGAGCATCAGTTCGCAAATGATCTCGTGGTTTGCCTTCGAGCGAGAATACACTAAAATATCATCAATAAACACTATCACGAACAAGTCCAGGTATGATCTGAAATACTATTCATCAGGTCCATAAACACGGCTGGAGCATTCGTCAGCCCAAAGAACATGACTAAGAATTCAAAATGGTCGTATCTGGTCCCGAAGCGTGTTTGAACAACAAGTCCTTTCACGAACCCAAACCTGATGATATCCGGACCTTAAGTCAATTTTGGAGAAATATCTAGCTCCCTATAACTGATCAAACAGATCATCTAATATCTTGGGAAGCAGATACTTTATTCTTGACAGTGAACTTTATTCGCCTGTTGATAGTCTATACACATGCGGAGGGAACCATCCTTCTTTCTTACAAATTGAACTGGCGCCCCAAGGTGAAGTACTTGACCTGATAAAACCTTGTCTAACAAATCTTTAAACTACCTTTAGTTCTCTCGAGTTCAAGCAGAGTCAAGTGCGATAAGGGGGAATTGGATATGGGCCGACCGCCCGGTAATCAATTGCAAAGTCTATTTTCCTCTCTCGGGGAAATACTAGCAGCCTATCTGGGAATACATCGGGGAATTCATTAACCACTGGAACAGACTGAGAGCCGAAGGCTCTACCCGAACATCCCGAACTCCGATAATGTGGTAAATGCACCCTTGGCTATCAACTTTCTCGCCCGAAGATAGGAAATAAACCTACCTTGGTGTAGCTGTATTGCCCTTCCACTCGTAACGCTTCCCCTAGAAAGTGGAATCCGACCGTTCAAGTCTAGCTTCTACATTGGCATAGAATGGAGCCAATCAATCCATACCTATAATGGCGTCAAAATCAATCATTGCTAACTCTACCAAATCTTCCTCGTGGTCTAACGACATTAGCAACCTCTACCGTACACCTCGATAAACCTCTCTTTCCGGTTATAATAGAGTCACCTTCGGGTGTAGATACTAAAAAGGGTTGTCGAAGTACTCGTAACACATCGAACTTTCGAGCCACTAATGGGGTAAAATAGGACAAGGTAGATCCTGCTCGATTAATACATAAGCAGGTGAGAGAAAATAGTCTTTATACCTGTCACAACATCTCGGAGACGCCTCTCAATCCCGTCTCCTCGGTAGTCGCATAGGTACGGCTTGGGCCCGCCCCTGAACTAGAGTGCCCTCGATCTCGCCTCGGCCTCCGCTCGCTCAAACCGAGGGCTCAGGCCCTACCGGGGCTGGGCCGGAGCCGCAACCCTTCGATGCCCCGCCCCGTCTATCCCGATCACCCTTACCCCTAGCTGGACAATCTCTCATCACATGACCCTCCTGTCCGCATATATAACACCTTGTGGAGCCATATTCGCAAGCTTCAAAGTGGCGCGCCCAAATAAATGCCTAAATCATTCCCTACAGTCCACATCCTCATTTCGTTGTATATACACACACATCACGTTAAAGTTCTAGACATTCCACAATAGAATGGAATATTCAAACATCTTGCATACACAGCACTGCTTAATTCAAGACACATTCCGCGTACTCTTAACTCGCTAATCACAAGAATTCAAAATTAAGCTTCAATCACATTGAGTCAAATTAAAGAGCCTAAGTGTCTCACACAAAGTTATACACTTCTTACATGCTTCAACACTAACTACACTTGTATCTTTTAAGCAATCATGTATAGCACATAACAAGAACATCAAGCCATCAATTAGCTACAAGTTCAAAAACCAAACCTATTGACTAATTTTCAAGACGGTCGCCATCCATCCATCATTGGAAATAGTCTATATCTATGACTAAAAACATTATATACAGACAAAGAAAAAATACTTTCAGTTCAAAGACCCCCCGCCGGAAAAGAACCAAAAGAAAAACTAACGCAGTGATGAAGTCTCGCTTGACTCACAAAAATTTTTCAAATATTTCTCTAAGCAAGCACAGACATCTACCAAAAATCGTTAAGCCCCAAAATTTCCTAAAATTTCCTCACCCCACACTTGAATCATGTTATGTCCTCATAGCATCAAATTATAATTAAACAGATGAGAAATACTCCCGAGGCCTCTAGGCCTAGCTAATAGCATGCTTTTTTTTCAACTTTGAACAAGTGGGGTGTTCGACTTCACACTTTTCTCTTTCATGCTTGTTAGCTTCCCTCTCCACGGGTACTCAGACTTCCCTCCATCTATGCTTAACTTTCCACCAAAACAACACAAGAAGAAAATTAATAAAATCAACTTAAATGCAAGAAATTAAATGGTAAACCTTGGGTTGCCTCCTGGCAAAGCCGCCTAATTTTAATAAATACGGCACGAAGTATCAAGTTTCACCACTTTTTCCTCCACCTTATGATGATATGATCTCACCCCTAATTTCTTCTCTAATTTTCTTATGCTCCCGGGGTAGTGGTGAAATGAAAGGGACTAAGAAGTAGATGTCGCTTTTGGCATTTATTGGCCCTTAAGTAAGTGGAAGTCACCTTCTTTTTCAGAATCAGCAAATTTCAGAATATATGGGGCTTGTTCCCCTCTTCTATATGTTTCTCCACAAGTTTGGAAGACTTTCTAGTTCTAGATTGTCAACCAAACTCAATGTCGAAAATGATTCGAGTCGGGTACAATACACCTCACTCAAACTATAATTTGCTTGACTTTTCTCTTACTTGTATATACCTTCTCCACATTAACATCTAACCCTCATGAATGTCAAATGGTAGGTACTATATCTCTTCTTTCAAGAATGGATCGGTTATACATGTGAGACAATCATGGAGACTCTCGGGAGCTTCCAACAGTTGAGCTTATTTCAAGAACTCACTCTTTTCTTCTCCTTGTAGTCCTCCCGAGTATTGCATAAAATCGTCACTTGCAAACTGTGAGCAAGCTTAAGCTTCAGCCCTCATCTCCATGAACTTGTTGCTTATCATTTCTAGGGCCTTCTCCCATTTTCCTCTTGCTGAATTCTCAATGCTTCCATTCCTCCTCATTGCGCTCGTTTGCTCAAGGATAGTTTTAGCATGTTTGTCTGAGTTTGGCATTCCACCTCATTTTCATCATGCCTATATTCAGTAAAAAAAACATAAGGATCATAGTAGGGTCTTAGGGGAGGGGATTATGCATTCAGACAGCTATCCTAATGGCCATCTTGACTAATTACATATATTGCAAGAGTATGCATTTGGGCAACCATCTCAATGCCATTTTGACCACCACATACATTGCAAGTATTACAATGTTTCCACGCGAGGTCCTCCACAATTAGACAACATCCCCACAAAAATAAGAGTATCCACCACTTAACCCATTTATATTCCATGATTTCATGTTAAGAAGGGCATCAGATTGAAAACTAAAAAATAAAATAAATCTAAAACTAATAAAGAAAAAAAATTTCCAACACTTAAGGAAATTTAAAAATCACACAAAAACAGACAAATTCACTAAGCTTCGCGAGTCCCCCGGCAACAGCGCCTAAAACTTGATGTGCTCTTAAGTGTACGGGTCGTATTACAAGCAATATAGTGACCCTTTTTAAGAGCCGGATGTTGAACCTACAGGGACAGGACCAATTCAGCTAACTATCAAGTTCAAGTGTTGATTATAGAAGTTTTCGATAGAGTTTAATTAAGTATAATTGTGGTCAATGAAATACTCTGAATTAATTCAAGGAGCAACATAGAGTTAAAGCCTCTGACAATCATGCGATACTACGATTGTAATGGTTTAAGTATGAAACTATCAATTGTCGTCTCACATATTTAGAATTGCATGTTCATGGTCTTCCAAACCTCTAAACACGACAAACTAGCCTCACTACTACATTGTGAGCGAGGATGTTATTTCTAGTTCGTGGGCAATTAATTACGTGGGACGTGGTTTATGGGGTTACTATTGATTAGGTACTTTCGTACCTTCAACCATTTAATCAAACTTAGCTTCACAACTACTTTCTATGAGTGGTGGAGTGACAAATCTAAGCCGGTGTCTTTATATCTTCCTATTTTACTTCCAAATCAAGCAAGGTATTAGGTATATTTCTTATCCTAACCACAAAATCTTACCAAAAGACAAGAACTTTCTTCCTACATTCTTATGTTGTTCCCTAGGTTTTCTTTCTCAAGCATTTGCCTAAGTTTAACGTGTGTGTTTCCATGGTGATCAATCATTAAAAAAACCATAATATAAGAATGCAAGACAAAACAACACCAATAACTTAATTCCAAAGCAAATTCATAAAAACACAATCATATCTCGTGGCTTCAACCCTAGAGGGAGGGTTCTAGCTAATATGTTCTGTATAATTACAAGAAAAACATAATTAAAGTAACATCTTACAAGAATTGGTAGGAAGAGAAGATGAAATTGATGAACCCTAGGTGAGTTCTCCCACTTCTCCTCACCTTTGCGCTCGTAAAATAAATCCCGCCCGTTTTTAGGAGCTAAGGGACCTATTTATGTAAAATGAGAATTATGAAAAATTATGTCTGTCGTGGAATGGCTCCGTGACACGGAGTGTATCGCGGAGCACTGCCTCCATGACACGGAATGTATCATGGAAAGCACTGCCTCTCGTGACACGGAGTGTATCACAGTAGAACCGCTCCGTGACACGGAGTGGTCAGGGAGCACGCTCCGTGACACGAAGATACCGCGAAAGCCTCTGGAAATCGCCCAAATTATTCCAAATTTGGTGCGTTTCGCTCCCGATATCATTCCTCAAGTTCACCAAATCATAGATTGGGTCCTCCAATGCATTATTTTCTTCAAAAAAACAAAGCACTAATAATGTTGGTTAATATTTCTTTTCTTATTTATATAGAAAGGCATGAAATGTACATAATTAAATAATATAAATAAGTGCAAAACTAGTTATAAAGTATCACTTGGGCATGCTATTTTTTCCATAATCACTGGGCCGCTGGAGTCGTGGGACTGGGCTGACAGCCTTTGTTCCGTCTATCCCGGCCATCCCTAATTCTCGCTAGACAATCTCTCATCACATGAACCTTCTGTCCGCATATAACACCTTGTGGAGCCATATCTACAAGCCCCAGAGTGGCCAGCTGCAAATAGGGAAAAGTGGTGGTGTATACCTGCTCTTGCTCCGCCCTTCTCTCGCTGGGGGTGAATCTACTGTTCGAGAACTTCCGCCGGACTCACCACTCTCGACAGCCGAATTCCAATTCTCTACCAAGTATGATGGAGGTGGGGATGTAGGTGGCCTATCTGACAACCGTGGCCTAGGCCCTCTCCGAATCTCCCCTGTTAACTCATTTTGACCTGTCCTCGTGCGCTGTTCCGTACTTTGTTCGTCTGTTATCCTATTGTCGCCGGCTCCGAGCCCTCAATAGTCCGAGCAAAAGCTCGTACTCGAGTAATATCCATATTTTCCGCAAAGTAGCCGTTATACAGACTCAATATACTCTGGGTTCAGCCCCATAATAAACAGGTGGAGTCTGATGGCATGGTGTCTACAAAGGCTGGAGCATATCGGGCCAAAGAATCGAACCGCAGAAGTTTATTCTCGAACACTCATCGCCCCTACCTGTGTGTAGCAAACCGGTCCATCCGGCCTTTCGCATCTCTCGGTAGATAACGGTTCTGGGAAGGCCTCCGAAAAGCTGTACCAAGTCGGAGGGGCAACATCTCCCTTGAGACCTTTCCAAACTCTCATACAACAACATAGCAATATCCCGTAGTCAGAATACTTCAATTCAATCGACTCAGATGTTACATGTATTACCCGAAACCCTATGATCCGATCCAGAAGTCCTGGGGTCCTTTGTCCGATCTAACTCTTTGAATCAAGGGGGATCTAGTCTCCAGGAATTCTCAGACCCTCGAACTACCAGGCCCACTTGATAACTCTGCAGTCGTAGGTGGCATTGACTCGGCGCTTGACAGCCTTCATTTGCGCTAACATAACTACGCCACTCCCCGACCTCCTGGTCCGATGGTGTAGGTATAGGAACCGGCCGGAGGTGGTGCTGTCCCGAGTGACTCCTGATGGGGTGGAGACTGCTAAGAAGGTCGGGACGATGCCCTTCCGTGACGCCTCAGATCGGGCTGATTCTAATCGAGAATTGGGAGGCATGGATCGCACCCGTGCCCTACTAGACTCGGGATTCATCGAGCCTAAGCACTTCTGGTGCTAGGCTGGCTCTAATTCTGGATTTATGAAAAAAATGGGCTATATAACGGCTATAAATACAGCCTCCGGCCGACTAGGCCTATAGCCACCTGTAGGAATATAACAGCTAACTAGAACAATCTGAGTATATAAATCCTATGCACACAAGGCCGCATACCGACTAGTTATCATAGAAAAGTATAATCAAGTGTTGAACTAATCTGTGACCGACAAGGTCACCAATCGACAACTGAACAAGGCCCTACACGACATCAGGATGCAAACTGAAACATACATACGGCCCCACGACCGTACAACTAACCACAGGAAATATACAATCCGCAAAGCCTCTAAGAATAATAAGATGGTCGGGACAGGCCCTGGCCACCCATACTATACAAACAAAAAGGAAAGTAAACCTTAGCTGGGTTAAGCTCTGAATGACAGGAGCTGGAAGACTCTGTATACGCTGGCTGGACTACGAGGGATCTTCTCCTCGTTTGGCGAGTACTTCGCGAAAGGCAATGCAAAGGCTCTTAAATGGGCGCTGCATTTACTAGTAATGAGTATGGGCAATAATTTAAAATAATCAAAGCAAACAATACTTATAGATAATCAAGTAATAGGAGACGGGCTGAGACTAACTAAAAAGAGCGTAATTATAATCAAGAGAGTAAGAGTCATAAATGATAACATGGCGGTCTAATTTCTATCCATTAATAATTAATACAACATAGCATACAAGAACCTTACCAGCCTCCATAAGCCGTAAGGTGCCAACTAGCACACAATCTATATACCCCTACCCAGGTCATACCATCCTACCTAGTAACTATGAGCATCCGTACCGCCCTGGTATGCAACTTGGGCTCGCGGCCCTTGACTATAGCTGTATTCCGAGTCCGGGAGGACTCCTGAAATCTGAAATTCGAAATCGTAATCTGAAACTGCACTGCACTCGTGGTGCAAGCGCGATGTGTGAGTGTGGTATAGCACGATCAGCTCGGCTATGGGGAATCTGCATCTCATCTTTGTCCACTGCGGATTTGGCATGCCACTCAGAGCGACGTATCTCACTCGGCGGGTGAGTCGGCGCCTATTAACCTTGGGGCGGTCAAGGGAAGCTCTAAGGGTGCCTCCAACATAGAACAATCATGTTTCAGCGTATAGCAATAACCGCATGTATATATATATTGAATCCGATAATAATATTTATATTCTCGTATTCTCGCTCTGGAATTTCATACGAAATATACTAAATCTCGATAATGGGGGAATATGCCGACCCGAGCACGAAATATGCGAATTCGATATCAAATATATCAATTCGATACTTGTGGGATATACGGAGTCTCGAAATAATATTTCTGGAATATTCTCACTGAATTATATCAAGTTTTGCATCGAGTTTCATGCTGAACACCGTATAATAATTCTAAACATGCTTAACAACTCATACTAAATATAATATACAGCTTCCTGAAACATTCTACCGGAATTTGTACTATTTTACATATCGAACTACTAGCTTGTCGAAAGAAATCCGGGTTTTTACAATTTCAACTGCCGACTTTATGATTAACTCCGATATTAGCCTCGCTTAGTATTCACTTATTTCTCCCAACTTCGTATTCATATTCACGAAAGAATAGAATTAGTTCTACTATTATTTTTGAAAGAAACCATATTATGGCTATACTTACTGCCTAGCTCCTTCGACTTATCGAAGAACAGCTGAAAACTCGCTATTTCTCGGGTGTCTAGAAGGGAGAAATACTCAACTTTATCGTCGGGAGTATATTAACTTCTAGTTTGAGAAATTCCACTTACCTTAGCTCGGGTGTTACGACTATTCGCCGGTCGAATTTCACAAACTAACTCCGCGGGAATGCTCCCCTGCAGAGCTTTATGCTTCGCTACCCGGTTAATTCGAGTTTGGACTGCTTTTTACGGTTTAAATGGAAGGAAATTTAATCAAACCCTTCATTCCCCTCTATTTCTGTTCGTTTACTGGAAATTATATAAAGGGAAAATGATTTAAAACGAAGTGGGAGCCTTATATACTTGGAGCCTTTAAGTCGCATTTGTCGGATGCGATTTATAAGTCGCATTTGTCGAATGCGATTTATAAGACACATTTGTCGAATGCGATTTATAAGTCGCATTTGCCTTGCGACGCTTCGACTTGGCGCTTGTCCGGTCTCTCCCAGGGCCCTTTTCTAGCACGTATGGCATTCTAAAACTCTTAACCAACATGCGAATAGGCCAACTAAGTGTCAAGAACTTATGGGGTGTAACAGATTGAGCATGGGTTTGAAAGGATTCACCCATTCATAACCCTACATACCTGATTATAGCTAATTCATATACTCCGTTGAATGCCCAAGAAGAAATTGAAGAGAACCTTGAAGGATGTGCCTTGATCCTCTCTAGACTATCACTCTTGAATGCATGAATATGAATGAGCCTAGGATAGGTTTTGCCCTCATAAAACAATGCATTTCGAGCCTTAAACGACGTAGTTTAGGACCCTAGGACTTAGGAATGATGAAAATGCCCTCAATGAAATTCTTGAAATTTATGCACTGATGGTAACAACAACTGTCCTAATGGGTCGTTCTTGAATACCACGACTCGTGGTATCCATCCATCATCTCCACTGCCCGACTTCACATTCTCAGGTTCGATCCCACGATTCGACAGGAAGAGTTGTTGTACAATACAATGGTCTGTTGCATCATCCATTGCTTCTTCTTTGTCGACCTGCACCAAACCTTTCCACAAGCCACACCACGACTCGTTCCTCCTTCCAACGAGTTGTGGTTTCCTTCCGTTATCTCAACTGGAGATCTGTAATACTCCTTCCCACGAATGATGACCACGACCTGTTGTAACCTACAATGGGTCGTTCCATGACTCGTTACCTTCCTATAGGCCAAGGACCAGTCTCCTCACAACTTCAAACGACGACTCATTACATCAAACAACGAGTCGTTACTTGACCCGTTACCTCCATCTTCCACCCGGCCAGACCTCACCACAGATGCTTCCCACGGGTCATTGGTTGAACCAACAATCCATTAGGTGGCCCATTCTGCGAAATGTTTCCCAGATTCTGCCAACTTCCATTTTAAATCATGGGTCTAACCTTAGGCACATCTGGGGTATTACATTATTCATCTTGAGTCAGCAAATCAAATCCTCAAAATTGAAAACTTGAAAGAATCTTCCGCTCAAAAGGAAGAGATAAGTGAGAATCTGAAAAAGGTTGAGTAAAAACTCAAGCACTGCAAAATTTATTATTTTTGTGAAAACAAAAAAGGTCAGAAAATTACATCTGGAAGTGTCTAGGTTAAAACTGGATCTTGAGAAAGCAAGTAAGTGGAATAAGTCATATAGAATCATAAATATCTTAAGTAGAAGAGTTCACAATGAAAGGGCTAGAATACAGTTTCATAAAGAAACTAATATCACTAATGATATTTGTTACTTGTATTGAAAGCTTGGACATCCTATGACTGAATGTCCAGTGGCTTTTAGGAGCAGAACAGAAGCACTATGTTAGCAAAAGGAAATTGGCTGAAACCTATTCACAGGAAAAGATTCAACAACCTGTTGCCAAGATGGGCAAGAAGAAATTTAATTCACCTTTTTTATCACCAAAAAGGACCCAAAGTTTTCTGGGTTCCTAAAACTAACCCCTAAAACTATTTTGTAGGTGAGAGTGAAAGGAAGTAAGTGATATTGGTACATGGATAGTGCTTGTTCAAGGCACATGAATTGAGATAAGTAAAAATTCCTTTCACTCACTCTATTCAAAGGAAGGAATGTATCATTTGGAGATGGAAAAAAGGGTGTTGTCATTGGAATTGAAAAAATTGGAAGAACAACAGAAAAAGCTTTGGAAAAAGTGTGTCATGTAGATAGATTGAAGCACAATCTACTGAGTATATCTCAGTTGTGTGATAAAAGCAATAAGGTAACTTTTACTTCTGCAGGTTAATAGGTCAAATAGCTGGATACAAAGGAAATTGTTCTAATTGCCAGTAGAAACAAAAATGTGTACAAGACTGACATCATGGGAATGCCTGGTAAAAATCAGACATGTCTAGTGCAATGGAATATGCCTAAAACTAAGTTTAAAAATGACAAAGTCTGTAGTGTCTTGTAACACCCCAAAAGTTTCAAAAATCATACCCGAGGGTTGAAGAGGACAAAATAGAAAAATCTGCACCAGGTCACAAAATGAGTCATCCAATGACTTGTCAAGTGACCCATTAAGTGGTATCAAGTTGGAGAAAATATTACTTCCCGAAAGTTATGATGGATGGAGCAACGAGTCATTAGGAATCCCCACGAGTTGTGGTTTGACCTGTTAAGTATCCAGTGGTGAAGAAAATGTTGTTTTTCATTACACTTCATGGAACGAGGAAATGAGTTGTTGAGTCCCTTGATGACTCATTAAGTGGCTCATTGAGTGAGAAAGATCAGAGAATGGAGAAGAAGTTGTCAGTGGCAACGGGTTAGGGGATGACCCATCAAGTCTCCTAATGGGTCGTCCAGTTCCTTATTGGGTCTGGCAGTGTGCAATTTCCTGTCGGATCATTAAGGGTGTTTTCATAATTCCTAAGATTCTAAGTCCAAAACTATGTCATTTTATTCCTTCTAAAGAATTTATTAAGGGTTTCATTCATCCTAAACTCTCATTCTACTCCTAACACTCTCATTAGAAGATAAATTCCTCTTCCGAGATCAGCTAGGGTTCCTCATCAATTTCTTCCCCAATCTTCTTGGGTGTTCAAGGCATGCTTAATAATCAAGTTACTCAGGTATGTAGGGCCACGAATGGGGGATTTTTTTCCACCCTCATGCCCAATTTCTCCTCTAATTCATGAATTCAAATCTCCAGTTAAGTGTATTGAAAATTCTAGGGTTTTAACCTAATTTCCATGTAAATATCCACGCTAGTTCTATGGGTCTAATACTCCGATGTTTCAATTAATGATTTAAACTAATAGGGAAGATTTTACTCTCAATTTATTTATCAATTCATGATTTCAAGTTTTATGAAAATTATCTCCTATTATGCATGAATCATGAAATTAAGCTTACGAGTCCATGATTTGAGTATGATAAAGTAAATTATGTTTTATCATTATAACCCATGATTTCCACAAGAACCTTTCAAGAATTTATGGATTTTAGAGTATTATGACTTTTTCAAGTATGCATAGATTTTACGAATATCAATTTTATGATCATTGCTGACTCACGGGGTTATTTTAGGGCTAGTTCATGTATTTTAAGCATGTTATGAATCGCATGATTTCAACTATCCCATGTACTTTAAGTATGTTTCATGATTATGATACAAGCACTATGCATGTTTTGAGAGAAGTATTTAACGCCAACTAGACAGGGGTTCTAGCGCACCCAAGTCTTAGAATTACGTGACAACATAGCCATGATGGGGTCCTCTATGGGAGTGTCTCTCATGCTTGTATGGGCCATCCATGAGTGATATCACGCCTTTTCATGGTTCTACCCTTAGCAAGGTACAAACACCGTCCCAACTAAGGATTCATAGGTCGGGCTCCATGTATGCTCACGTGGGGTATGTCAGTTATAAGAATCTCCCGCTATTCCTCATGTTTTCAATTACTCATATTCATGACTTATGATATTATGTATATATAGCATACTTGACCTATAGATCGGTTTATGATCTTTTACTTAAAATTTCAAGCATGACAAGTTATATGATTTCTATTTTCTAAACCTTGGATCATAATGTTCAGATTACATTGAATAGCTTATGCTTATGTATATTTTTGATTTATGGCTTTTAGCATGCCGTACTTACTCTCACAAACTTTCTTGATTCATACTCATGATTTTAGACTATCACTTTATTAGCATATTTTCCATAACTTGAATACTCAGTACATTCAAAGTACTTACCACATATTTTATGCTATATTATCTCATGATATAAGGTTCGGGTGATCCATCACAGTCTCACCAATAGCTCTCTCCTGATCAATCCAGTTCTATTTGTTCTTGGGTGAGTTCTCATTCTTTGGGGACATTTTCAGCTTTATGTTCTTATTATGTCTTTCAGTTTCAAACCTAGAGGGTTAGTTGGAGGTGTTGTCCCATGTTATAGCCCGAAAGCCCTAAGATCTGACCCGGGAGTTGAAATGGAGAAAACAGAATTTTCTGCACTAGGTCCTAGAACGAGTCATCACGTGACCCATCAGGTTGACCACGAGTCGTTGAGTCACCCGTGGTCAAGGGAAGTTCAAGGATGAAGGTTGAGTGGCAGTGTACCCCACGAAAGGACAGCACGAGTTGTGGTCAGATGCCACAATTCGTTAGGTGAGTCATGGTCAGCCGTTGATTGGAAACTTGAGGTATTGGGAAGTGGAAGTAACAAGAGGTTACCATGAATCGTCAGGTTCCTCGTGGGGACCCTTTGAGGAAAAGTGGCAGTGAACTTAACGAAAAGAGACCATGAGTCGTGGTTAGGGGTAATGACTCGTCCAGTCCCTCTTTGGGACTGGCAGTCAATTTTTCTCTGCGAATTTAATAAGGGCTTTTTCATAATTTTTATGATCCTAAGGCCTAAACTACGTCATTCTAAGCTATGAATAATGAGTTTTAAAACGGGTAAGTTCATTCTAAGCTATTCATATTCATGTATGCAAACATAGAGAGCTATAGAGGTTATCAAGCTTAATTCCCTTCCAAATTCTTCTCACTTCTTCATTGGGCAATCAGAGGCGTTACAAAATTAGATTCTCTCAGGTATGTAGAGTTATGAATGGGTGAATTCGTTCACACCCATACTTAATCCCTCTCTAATTCATGAAAATCTATATGTTGATCCTATGGGTTTTAACCCAAAGCATGAATTTCCTATATTTCTACCATGGGTATGATCTAAGCATGTTTCTATTATTGAATTATGATTCATGGGAAAGTTTTACAATATTTTCAATTATAAATCATGTTTTCAAATTTTATAAATTATAATTCCCACCTACAAGAAGTACATGAAAGTTGAGATTTATGATGTATGTCTAAATATGATGAGATATTTATGATAAAAGCATATTTTTAAGTTACCCATGTCTATTATATGTTTTCAAGTGAATCATGTATTTTCCAGCATGTTTAAGTATTGGGCAAGCTCATATGTTCAAGTATGATTGATGATTTCATATCAATTAGCTTACCACATGATTTTGGAGTCTAGACTCCCAATTTTATTCAGCTTGTGGTATGATTTGAGCCAAGGCTCCTCATATTATGAATTCTAATTATCCATGTATGTTATTATTAACTTCATCGCTAGACAATGGTCAGCTTCATTTAAAACGATGGAGAGCATATGCATATTTTTGGTAGTAGTTTCTAACACCGAGTAGGCTAAGGGTCAATCAACCCGATGCCTCAGAACTACGCACCAACATAGGTTTACTTATATACCTTGGGGCCTCCTTTGGAGCTTTCCCCTGCCCCAAGGGGCCTCGAGCTTGATATCGATATCATGGTATCATCCTTATCCCTGACAAGGATTTGGATGGCTCTACCCACTTGAGTGTCATTGTTGGAACCACGTAAGCTCTATCATGGTAATGTCGGTTATATGATGAGTCTCCTTATGACTTCGGCCAATGAAAAGCAAATAGGTTGTCACCGCAGTAGAATATGGTTAGAAAATTCGAATCTTAAACACGTTAGAGGTTTTTCTCTCTTCTTAGCCCCTTTGTTCCTCATGATCTCATTATGCATTTTTATTATTCAAGATGTTTATACATATATATGTTCTAAAGCAGTTTATCTAATGTTCAGCCTTTACTTATAATAATCAAATTTTAGCTTTGGGTCATTCGAATCAAGCATGATGTTTAGTTATGCTCGCATCATGATTTCAAAAATAGCATGCAACCCATACCTCATTTCTTATCTTGATTATGTTTTATATTATAAATGTTTTAAATGATTAACTTAATTAAGCTGCTTTACTTTACCTTGCATACTGAACCATTCCAGCTTAACCGAATTCTCATACTCTATGTTCATCATTTTATGATATTGGCCTCCTTGATATCCAAATTCAGCCCCGTCGCTAGCCAACTTCCGGAGTTTGCATTCGGGCCTCTATTGGTGAGGCCTCATCTTCTGAGGGCCCCTCTTCCATTCAAGAGTGTTATCACATTCTGGCCAAACCTAGAGAGTTAGTTGAGGTCTTGTCCCATCAAGTCATCGCACAGAGGCTTTTCGTGCATAAATAGATTTATTCAATTTCAAAGACTCCATATTGTATATTCAGATTGATATGTTATGTTCGTATTTCTACCATGTTTATTATGTTAAGTCTTCCACTTTATCTTATTGAGTTCGATGTATGTTCATGTCATGGGTTCACTGGGAGCCCTGTGGCCTCGTCCCATATATCTTGGGATCCCTGCCCATGTTCGTGTGCCATGAAAACTTGGTATCGTGAGCAATAGTTTAGCAACCTAGGAATCAAGTTTCATTATAAGTTTTCCTTTTTCATGGGTGTGAAGTGCGCCACACTTATGACGAAGAGGCTACTTGCTTAGAAAATGTCCCTTCTTTCATGATCTATGTCGTGGTAACAAATGTTCTCTCCATCCTTCTAACTCGCAGGTTAGTGATTGCGCAACGCGCCTTCCCATGCATTTATCTGTATGAATGGAAATGGAAACAGCCACGGAGTGGATAGAAATGTAGATGGGCACTAACAAGCCCCACCAACCCATGAGCACCATGCACTCGAGACGGTTGCCCATGCCGACTCAAGGCGCCCTTCGTATGCTAGCAAAGGCCTTAACCACCTGTGTCAACCAAAGCGTGGTGCATGTCCGCCGAATGTGGGAATGCGTGGCGCACGATTCGTAGATTTCTAAGGATAAACTCCACCGGGGAGTTACTTGGGTCAAAGGTGGATGGAGATCCACATGAGCTATTGACGAGATTTTTAAAGATCACCAAGCTCTGGTGAATGGAGCAAAGAGTGTGTTGATTTGGTCCTCATATCAATCAAGTGGGTCGCCACATTTGGTTTAAATAGTAAAAGGATAGTAGGGCAGTTTAAGAAAGCCCTATCAGTTGGGATAAATTTCATGTTGCTTTTCTAAATCGGTTCTTCCCTCGAGAGATGCTGAGGGAGCTAAAGTGTGGCCAAGTTCGTGAATCCAAAATAGGGAAAGATGATAGTGTAGGAATATGCCATGGGAAGCTTACTCATCTCACAAAGTACGCCTAGAGTTAGTGATTGATCGTAAGGCTCGAGCAGAGCAAAGGTTTGTTCATGGAGTGCAATTACCTAGACAAGGATTGCAGGAACCGCCATGTCTATCAGATATGATTTCCTCGTATAGTCTGCCTACCGTATGGAGGCGGCGCATCTCGAGGGAGAGAGGGGCCAAGATAGACAAACTATAGGTTCTCTCGAGCCGAGACCAGGTGAGCACTCACAATAAACCCCACCGTGAGATCTTCTGTACTCGGGCTCATTCTGCCTCGTGGAGTGTGCCATCCGTGATCCAAGAACGACAATAGATGACGAGCATCATCTATGCAGGTCGAACAGCTAGCCCCACCTGACATATCCTGTAGTATCAGATGTGGCCGAGACGCAAGGTCGTTGTTTACGGGTTCAGTTCTTGCTTTAGGTGTGGAAGCCCGGACATATGCTCAAAGATTGTCTAGAAGCTAAATAGGGCCATGATAGGAGCCGAGGCTCAGCCTTCTAGTTTAGTAGCTCCACCAAAGATGCCCAAGCCAACAGGGGGCATCTACTAACACAGATGGCAAATAAGATCAAAACAAAGATTAAAGAAGACGTCTTCCAGAAGTAGTCACCGGTATGTTATAAGCATTCCTATCTTGATTTATGATTTGTTAGACCTGGGGGCTACCTTGTCTTTGTTACACCTTATATGGCGGTAGTTTCGTAGTCGGTCCTGAAATGTTGTCAGCACCCTTCTCACCCTACCATCTAAGTGACTCAATTGTAGCTAGATGGGTATTAGAGGTTGCTCCAACATACCTTTTCTAAAGTCACCTCAACAGATTAAGTAGAGTTATCCATGAACAATTTTGATGTTATCCTAAGATGGATTGCTATTTGCATGTTATGCCTCCATTATTGTAGACCCCAAACAAGAGAGTTCGATTTTGGGTGAACCACCATAGAATGGAATGGTAGTTCGGCTGTGCCTGTAGGTCTTTTCATTTCCTACCTTAAGACTAGAAAGATGATTTCTAAAGGCTGTATACTATCTAGTTAGGTTTACATGCCATGTTTGAGACCCCCGACTATCCATTCAATCCAAGAGTATATGAGCATCTAGAAGTTTTTCCGTATGATCTACTGTGAATCCCTCCCGAGCGGGAGATTGATTTTTGTATTAACCTTCTTGCCGATATTAATGAAATTTCTTATATCTATTCCTCCTTACAAAATGGCCCTGGGCCGAAAGTTAAAGGAGTTGAAGAAGTAGTTGAAAGACCTTTTAGATAAAGGGTTCATTAGATCGAGCAAATCCCCATGGGGTGCACCACCTTCTTGTCCGAAAGAAAGATGGTTCTCTTCGTATGTGTACTGATTATCAGCACTGAATAAGGTCACTTCATCAAGAATGCATCCTCTCTTCCAAGATTGATGATTTGTTTGACCAAACCTTCCCGGAGTGCTAAGTGCTTTTCAAAGATAGATCTTAGATCCAAATACCATCACCAGTGGTTTGAGAGAGTGATATCTCGAAAATAGCCTTCAGGATGTGGTGTGGTTATTATTCGAGGTAGGTGAGTTCACATTGATAGGGACTCCAGATTCACCCATGAGGCCATGAAGAAAGTTTAGCTTATTAGGAAAAGGCTTAAAATAGTCGTAGTCGTCGAAATCTTATGTGGATGTTAGGAGGATATTAGGGCTTGAGTTTGAAGTCACGGATGGGTTTTTTTGGAGGTGTCTCCCACAAGAAGCTCGAGGTTTCGTGTTAAAGGGAATCTTAGTCCCCGAGCATGCTGGCCCTTATAGGACTTCCGAGGCGAGCTGGAAAGGTGGCATATGAGTTAGAGCTACCAAAGGGAGTTAGCTCTTATGCATCCGTATTTCCATGTGTCCTGTTGAAAAAGTGCATTTGTAACCTGTACCGCAGTTGTTCGGGTAGAAAACATCGGGGGTGAAGGGATAGCCTTTACCAATGAAGAGGTTCCAACAGGATCCTCGATCATTAAGTTTAGAAGTTGAGGAACAAGAAAGAAGCTCAGTGAAGGTTTTGTGAGAAATTATTGTTGAGGGAGCTACATGGGAAGCCAAAGCAGATATGATGGCTAAATGCCCGCATCTTTCCCTTTCGGCTCGGGCCTACCACAGGGTGAACCAGCTTTCCCTCCTTGTACTCTATTTAGTTTTATGTTAAGTTCATGTGTCTTGATGGATAGTCAAGGGAGTGACATCCTACTTTATCATCAGTAAGGTGGAATTTTAAACCTCTTCTGATTAAGGGTGATGGTAAGGGACGGACTGGTCAGCGTAGATTTACCCTTCTTCATCGCCACTATCGAGACGTCAGCGGATGCACCACCATTTTTCAGGTCGCTGTACTTCCTGCTTCTAATCCCTAAGTGACGCCGTTTTGGGGATCCTTAATGGTGTAATTGAGGATTTATTTACCTTATTCTTCACTCCTCTCATACACAAAGGTTGGGAAAGATCAAGCTCTCAAGGAAGAAATGAGCTTCTCAATTTCTTCATATCCAATTTCTTCAAGGCCAAACTCCTAGAAAGTAATCTCATCAAGCCTAGGTATATAGGGTTATGCATGGGGGAATTCTTCCACCCTCATTCCCTTTTCAAGCTCAATCTCATGATCTCTATTCCTCGAATTCTAAATGGTGAAGTTCTAGGGTTTAAGCCAATTCCATGCAATTATCCATGATATCTCTATGGTTTCAATTCTCCGATGTTCTCGTTTTGATGAAATATGATTACTGGCTGACAGATTTAATCAAATTTCCATGAATTGATGATTTCAATCCTATTATGCATGATTTAATTATAATTTCAAACTTTTTAATTTAATTCTAAAGTTTTTTTTATTATATATAAAAAAACTCATTTACTTTTTTAAAATTTATGTATTTTTGAATTTTTATGATTTCAAGTTAGCAGCATTTATTCAAGAATATAACATATTTATGAAATTCAAGTTCAAGTATCATAGCCAACTTTATGGCATCCTTTTCATGGTTATTTCACGTGTATCAAGTATAATTATGAATTCATATTTCGCTTAAAAACCATGCAAGTTCAAGTATTGTTTTCGTTGATACCTCTTATAAGTCATGCATGTTTTTGGGAGTAGTTTGTGCATCGAGTAGGTTAGGTTAATGATACTACGCCTTAATCGTTCCTTGGCTTGGCAAGCTTGAACGACTCTACCAACTTGATCGAGATGGTTGAGCATCTTGTAAGCTCTTCATGATGGTATCGCTATGATGAGTTCCATTGTTTCTCATATTTTAAGTTACTCATATTCATGTCTTATGATATACTTATAACATTTTGACCCATTGATCAGTTTATGAGTTTTCACTTATAATTTCAAAGTACGTACACTATTGTTTTCTATTTCTAAATCTTGGGTTGTTATGTTCAGCTTATGATGAATATCTCATGATTATGATTACTTTAGGAATATGGCTATCAGCACATTGTCCTTACTCTCATGTTCTACCTTATTATATTCATGATTTTAGACTATCGATTTTAATAGCAAGTTTTAACTCTTCTACATACTCAAGACATTCCATGTACTTATCAAGATACTCTATGCTATATTGTCTCATGATATAGGGTTTGGGTGATCCGGCTCCATTCGGACAAGTAGCTCAGCTCGCCTCCAAATTCAAAGATCATCCCCAAGCCTTGGTGAGTCTTATGACGAGGACGACATTTTGATCTGCCTCTTTTGTTTACATCTTTTAGTTTCAGACTTAGCGGGCTAGTGATAGGTGTTGTCCCATCAGCTCATCATGTGTTTAGAGGCTTTTCATAAAACTATGTATAGACAAATCAAAGCTATTGATTGTGTTTATGCTTTTTTTCTTTATTTATGCATCGCCGCTTATATCATGTTCCGATTCTATTTTTCACTTAGAGATGCTCTTGTTCATGCTATGTATGTGCTACTAGTTAGCTTGGAGCCATTCAGAGTTCTAGGTATCGTGTTCCATCGCGGTCCACACTCTAGTCATGACACTAATTCACCGACTGTGAACCGTAGATCTACCCTTCCATTCTAGGACTGTTCACTCTAGGAACCGTAATCTCTACTATTCTCGTTTTGTAGTTTACCAAGGCATAACAGAATGTAATCAATCCATGCCAGGATGACGCCGAAGTCAGTCATATCTAACCTCTACTAAATCAACCGTGGTGATTTTATGGAAAACCTAAACTGGAAACTTCGTATACCCTTCTTGCGATTGACTCACCGATGTGACTATGACCGAGAAAGGTTCCGAAAGGCATTCGGGACTGATAATCAAGTTTATTGCAACATATGGGGTCACAAAGGATAAGGTGGTCCTAAATCTAACAACACATAAGCATCAATATAAAGACTTGTAATATACGAGGAAAAGATCCGGTGAGTTCTCCTGACTTAATGAAGAGAGCGCATAGGTGCCGATTCCGACGGCTAACCGCCACCCGTACTAGAGAGGCACTTCTCGCTAGGTTGGAAATCACTGAGTTGCCGAAGAGGTGGATTTGGTAATCCCACTAATGTTGCCCTTTTTGGCTGATAGACAATCTAGAAGTCTCGTGACCAAAGCTTACCATACCCAAAACAATCATCCTTTCTCGATAAACACTCTTCTAGTCGGTTCCTCCCACACTTTTTGCAAGCCCGTGGAGCGTATGAACCTGAATATGTTACCTTGAGACTTAGAGCCTGGTGCTCTACCACTTTGATCCAACTGATCCTAGAGAGTTGGAACACTAGGGGATAAATGAAGGTGCTGGAGCCGATGACCTTGATAGAATTGCAGTGAGCGATTTCCACCACTTGACTTCTGCCGAGAAAACTCAAAGCTTCCCGGTTATGGCTCTTATTTTTCCTTTCTCATTCCTTCAATTTCTCTTCTTAATCTGCTGATCATATATCATAAGTAGGGAGGTATCGATATCTTCCATGAACATAGTGGTCCTGCACTCCTTCACCACCGAATATGAGATGCCTGAAACGAACTTACTCATGATTCGAGCCCTTGGCTCAACAACCATCTGTGGAGCATACCAGGATAGCTGTGTAAACATAAGAGCATACACTTTAAATGAAAAAGAATTTTGCTTAAAGTTGATGAACTCCTCAATCTTTTCCTCCCTCAACTCGCGAGAAAAGAACCTGTCCAAATAGGTTGTCACAAATTCACCCTAGTCAACTAGAACTACATCTTCATGACTGCTTTCCTTCCATTGCTTAAACCACAGATGTGCCACTCTATTCAAATGGTAGGATTCCAAGTTTGCACTTTCAGTGCAGGTTATACCCATAATTCGAGTGATTTTCTGAACCTCATCGATGAAATCCTATGGATTCTCATCCACCTTCAAATAGTGGAACTCAGGTGGGTTGATTCTAGTGAAGTCTCAAACCTTTGCAGCAGCTGCATTCCCATTTGGATTCACAAGTGTGACTGCCTGCTGGTTGACCTGAGTGGTCATGGCTTGTGCCAACATCTGGAAGGCAGCTTGAATTCTGTATTAGAGACCTAATCATTCATGGGCTATGCGGGCACTGGTTGTACTAGCTAGTTTCTGTTCCTTCATCCATTAGCTCTTCTGGGAGGTATTTTCTATAAACGCGTATAGCATGTGTTAGAAGGATAAATAGAGTTAGACTCTATAGCACGATAATGGACATGAAAGAAGGGAAGTTTTCCTAAGAATGCTTCATAGCCTCTTCCTCATAAGTGTGGTGCGCTTCATACCCATGAAAAAGACTCTACTTAATGCGGCTTTCAGACACCCTTGGACACTTTTAACCTGAGGCTCTAATACAATTTTGTTATGACTCGATTCTACACCCTAGAAGAGACACGACATATAGAATCATAAATGATCCCAAGCTAACCCATAACACTAGCATGACACTAATTATATTCTGAAATATATGAGAGAAATCTAAACTGATATGTACACACTTAATTGAATGAGCCTAGAAATAAAAGTAAATATTTAATTTGAAAACAATGTAAAAGCTAACCGAGTTGAAATATCTATCTATATCTGAAAAGCCTCTAAGAATTGACGAACTGAAGCAATACGTCTCCAACTAGCTCTAAATACCGAAACTGAAGAGAAAAGAAATAACTAAACTCTCATCCTTGGATGATGAGTACTCAGGAATAGTAAGGATTAACTGGTACTAGAGCATATCTAACCACGGGGCTGAGCACCTGAGCCTATATCATAAAACGATATAGCACAAGAAGTATGCAATCAGTAGTTTGAATATATTGAGTATGCGAGATGTGTAAAACATGAATGAAATAGGGGACCATACTAAAAACTGAAATCATGTTGACTAACTAAAATATCTTGAATAGACATAACTAATATAGAAAGATCTAAGAGTAAAACATACATATAGAGCTGAACAAATATGTACGTTATGAAGTTAATTCTTTTAACTGAAAATATGGACCATGTACAATTACTACCAAAATATATACATGGGAGGTTCTCATAACCAGCATAAATCATGTGAGCACCATGGAGTCCAACCTGTAACCCTAGTTGGAAGGATGCTCTCTACCTTTTCAAGGGTAAGAATCACGACTGGCGTGAATTCACTCATAAGCCCATTTCACTCTCAACTGGTAAGGACCCCTTATCATATGGTGTCATGTAGTTTGGGACTTGGGTTGTCTGAACTCGCATTCGCTTAGTGCTAAGTATACTCCCAAATTATATACATATGCTCATAATCATAACTGAGGTTTGAAAGATTTGCATGGTCTCGTTAAAATCATATTGTCTACTGAGATATCTGAAATAATGAATTGGCCATACAAGCTGTATTGATTTTGAAGTCATGAAATCATAATACAATGAATTATTCTAAAAACATGCTAAAATATAGTAAATCAAAGTTAACGAAGATTTTTCAAAAAAATGCAATCCATACATAATTGTAAAATTCATGTAGAAATCATAAGGGAAACATAGTATGCGAAAATTAATAATCATTACATAAATAGATTTTTTCCCTAAAAGCATGAATGTGTACAATCATAGTTGAAAAGATAAATCCAAACTTGGGTTTTGGCATTGCGCCTAACTTGATAGTGCCTCAGTAAAATGTCCATAACATTTTACCCCGGACTCTGATTGATGCAAGGTTGAATGCATTGGAAACAAGAATCAAAGGGCTTCAACTTAATGGGTTTGAATCGCCCAAAAATACTTTGTAAATTGTAGTTATGGTCATTTAAAATTGACCCTTGTAAGAACTTACATGAAAACTCAATCGGTAGGAAAGCTCTCAACTCTACTTTATGCTAGAGGTTCCTTATGACCATAATTCGTATCCAATGCACTTTCCATACTTAGAAATTTATCTAGAAATTTATATTAGCACATAGTTTTATAAAGATTTTGTCGGGTTCGGGTCTACCTGCATACCTAGATGGTTTCAAACTTATCCCGAAAGTCCGAGGCGTTACATAAGTTCCCCTTTAATTTCTCCTTAAAAGTTATGGAAATAAGTAAGAAATGTTGACATGTTGTTACGGCTGCCTATAGGAGTGACGTTTTGGATGGAAAAATTTTCTTAAAACAACCTTGTTACCTAGTTGTAAACTTAAGGAATTGTAGGGGCTGAGCTTTGGTTGTTGGAAGAAAGAATCGAATAAGGAAAACTCATTGGAACAAGGTCTCTAAAGGCGTTCCTTTCCTCATTTTTCAAGTATGGAAATATATCGTTAAAAGGACCAATAATATTCCTATTCTTCCACACTCATATTGAGACCTATATGATTCTACCCAAAGAGTTAGAAATACTTGGAATTAAGCTTGAATAGATAAAAGTGTTTGGAACAAGAGAATATGAAGTAAAAAATGTCTTATCTACGCTTGTTATCGTATTATGGTTGTCGTAGCTATAGATTGAGTCCAGAGACCCCTCAGCATTGGCACTATGATCTGGTCCTTTACATTATTTTATACATGTGATATTAAATGTGCTTATCATGCTGGTTACTAAAATAAATTGGTAAGAAAAGCTAAGACAACGACGACTAAACCAACCTAAGCTAAGGAACGACATCAAGCCTAGTAAAGGTAAATAGATGCACCAAAATTGAAATTCCTTAACAAAGTTTTCTACCTTTTTGTGTATATGTTATGAGATACATGAGGTCAAGGGTATATTTCATAATCCTTCTCTCTTAAGCCGAGTGATAAGTTACCGAGTTTTCGAGCTCTAATATCCTTAGAACATGGTCTATAAATCTTTTTGAAACTCTTATGTCGTCTGCACCCTCTTATGGATTTTATAAGCCTTTGAATACATGTATCTAAGTGCTATTTGTAGGCTTTACATGTTGTTTGTGCCTACTTGTAGTTATGTGTTGCAAAAGAGGCCTATCTAGGCCACAAACTCAGAATTTGTTATTTTTATGCTATTTGTTCTAGATAGACTCTATGTAAGCCCTATTGGCTCCACTTATGATTATGTTGAGACTATTGACCTACCTCTTCATGTACTTATACCGAAAGGACGTATACCCATTGATTCACCTCCCTATGTGCTTATACCCGTGGGACATATACCTATTCGACCCACCTCGCGATGTGATTATACCGGTGGGACATTTACCCTATGAATGATACCCCAGTGTGGTACATTGACTAGATGGACTTTATATGGACATTAGAACTAGCTGGCCACTGGCACTACAATTATAATTTTTCTTGTGCATTACTTAACTGCATTTGCATCTCAATATAGAGTTATTGTCGGGTGTCAATTTCCATAATTTAAGGTTGTTCTATTCCTTACTTCTGGCTCAGTTATCATTGCTATCTTATATGTTTATAGTTTTCAGCCTTACATACCAGTACATTTCATTCGTACTGATGTCCCTTTACTTGGAGACCCCTGCAATCGTGCCACAGGTACATGTAGAGGCTCAGATCTACAATCGTTGTAAGAGCTCAGATTTTAGATGGTTATTGGTGTAGTCCTCTCTTTCAGGAGATATATTTCAATTTTGGTCATTTTAGGCTTGGGTTTATAGTATAGGTTAGATGGGGTCCTGTCCCGAGCATTTCAATTTATTTACTCATTAGAGGCATATGTGGACTAGTTTGTATAGTTAGTTCTGTTGTATGGCCTTGTCGGCTTTCCATTTCTCAATATAGATTTATTGTAGCCTTGTTGGATTTCTAGTTATTTATTCATTATTGTTGAGACCTTATAGGTCTAGTATCTAACTTAGTTGATCGTGATAGGTGGCCTGCTCTATCTCAGTATTTTAGGCTTGGTTTTATAGTATAGGTTGGCCGGGGTCCTGTCCCGAGAATTTCAGTTTATTTACTCATTAGAGGCATATGTGGACTAGTTTGTATAGTTAGTTCTGTTGTGTGTCCTGGTCGTGTAATGCCCCAGAAACTCAAAATCTGATTCCTGGACTTAAATCAGGAAATATGGAAAAGCTGTAAAATAGCTTCAGGACAACCCGCCAACGAGTCGTTAAGTGGCCCCACGAATCATCAGGTGAGCCATGAGAAGGAGGCTTAATAATTTGAAGAAGGGAGACAATGTACCCAATGAGGGAAATCATGAGTCGTGGTCAGTTTTGTCACTCGTGGTCAGGCCTGAGTTAGGAATACGTTTGTTGACTAGTGTACTTGACGGGTGGGGGAAATGAGTCGTGGTACCCTATAACGACTCTTTATGTCCCCTATTACCATCCTTATTGAGTTTTTAGCCAGTGTACCTGATGGGAGTGACCACAAGTCATGGTCAGCCACCACGACCCGTTAGGGCACCTGACAATTTTTCCTAGTGAATTTCTAAGGGCTAATTTTTTATTTCCTACTCTCCCAAGATTTAAACTACATCATTTTAGTGTTAATTTTAGATGTTTTAGTGGGGGAAAACGGTTCATTCCTCATTCTCCACTCTCAGTTCTTAGAAACATCAAAAGTTCTCCTCTCAAGAACCCTCCAAGCAAGACTAGGGCTTCTCATATCTTGCAGCAGTTCAAGATTCTCCTCTGGAAGGATTTTAGTTAGGTATGTGGTAATTCAACAAGGGAATTTTCCTTTCCTTATGTCCCCTAAAATATTCCCAAATTTCCCTATCAGTTTAGCCCTGAGATTTTCGAATATGTAGAGATTTTCATGTTGATTCTCATTAATTTCAATTGGGTTGTCATCCATATGTATTAATCATATGATTTTCATCAATGTTTAAGTAAATATATATTCTTATTGCGAAGATGATTCATAGCCCCAAATTTTCGAGTAAAGACTATTGGCTACTGAATTTCGTCTAGTTTGTAAAGTATGTTTTGGGCTGAATATCCTAGAAATTCTTAGTNNNNATATATGTGAGCAACTAATCCATAAAGGAGAATGATTTTACTCTTGTTGGATGAAACCCCTTTAAATTCTTGAAATTTCATCATATAATGAAATTCCCGTGTGTTGAAATGAGTTGTGCTCTCTATTAGCTACTTAGTAGTTTAGTCCAGTTAGAACATAGAATCTTTTCAGAATCATTCAGAATTTTTTTTCAATTGATCAGTTTGACTTCTTTATTTTTTCGAGGTGTCAGTGGTGCCTCTTGATTATCAAAATCAGAATTAGATTATAGTTATTTGTTCCATTAGGCGGTCATGATATTCTAGTTTTATAGCTCTGACCAGCCCCAGGACCCTAGTTTAGTTACAGTTTATTGTTAGATGGTTACGACGCTTCCAGATAAGCAGCTCTGACCAGTCTAGAACCCAGTTTCAGAATCTGGTCTGATAAGACTCTCAGGTACTTCCAGTTATATGTCCCTAACTAGTCTTGGGCCCCAGTTTAGAGCTATTAACTTAGCAGTTCAGTATAGGTTTCCAGTGGGAGTAGGCCTTAGCATCGAGCGGGCCGGGGTTCTAGCGCACCCATGTTCGCAGAACTATATTGCCAGTGTGGGTTACAGTATTACTTGGCCTTATTGGCCCCACACTTTTGTGATCACTCAGTTCATGCCTTTATACCCTAGCAAGGTATATTGGGTCCTACCGGTGGGGTGTATACATCGGACTCCACGTGGAGCTCACGTGGTTATATGTCAGTTAGAGACTCTCCAAATAGTCAGTTTAGTTCAGCCTCAGTTTTGATAGTTCAGCTCAGTTCAGATCAGTTCATTGTGGTCTCTCAGACTCAGAACCTTCCGATTTAAGGCATGTCTTTGACCACCAGACAGGGTCATTTTGACCACCTCAGTTACTTTAGATGATTTCAGTTCAGATAATTAGTTGGTCGTTGCATGTCTTTCCAGTTCAGTCACTTACATCTATCAGTATATTACTCTCACATATTCAGTACATTCAAAGTACTGACACATACTTTTATGCTGTATCATTTGATGATATAGCTGGAGGTTCTCAAATTCAGCACCACTAACCGCCGCAGTTCAGATTCTCCACCTCATCATCCAAGGGTATTATTTCTTTCAGTCATTTATTAGTTTCAGTTAGACTTTGAGTTAACTAGGGGCTTGTCCCAACAAATTTTCAGTTAGATGGTTTTCAGACAAACATGATTTTCTTTTAGAATTATCAGTATTTTTCAAATGTTTGAACTTTATGTTTTCAGACTCGTCTTTCATAAATGTTTTATGATATTAATTCAAAGTTCCGTTGTGCATGTTTACTCAAAATGATAGAACAGGGGTTGACTTGGGGTCACTTGTGGCTTCAAGTACCGTGTTACGTTTAGGGTGTAGACTCGGGGCGTGACAAACTTTGTATCAGAGCACTAGGTTCAGAGTATCCTCGGAAAGTCTGAAAGCCGCATCGAGTAAAGTCCTTTTCATGGGTGTGAAGCGCGCCAAACTTATGACGAAGAGGCTACGAGATGTTATTAGGAAAACTCTCTTTTATTCATACTCTTTATCGTGCTTTAAATTTCAATTCTAGAAATGCCCTTCTAATTCATGCTCTATTTCATTTCAGTGAACCATGCCTCCCAGACGCAGTAATGGAAAAAGGGACGGTAATGTCAACAAACCTGCCCCACCATCCCCGATAGCACCTTAAGATGACTTGGTTTCTACCATTGAGTTTAGGGCGGCCATACAGTTACTGGCCCAAACCCTGACCAATCAGGTGAATCAGCAAGTGGTGCCGATAAACACCAATGGGTCTGCAGGAGCTGCGAGGGTGCGGGACTTCACCCAGATGAACCCTTCAGATTTTTATAGAACAAAGGTGGGAGAGGACCCACAAGAGTTTATGGACGAGATTAGAAAAATCCACCGAATTATAGGTGTCAGTCCCTCTGAGAGTGCCGACTTGGATGCCTACTAGCTGAAAGGGGTAGCTCAAGTCTGGCATGACCAGTGAAAAGAAGGGCGGCCAGCAGGAGCAGGACCAATGGAGTGGGAAGAATTTCACACAGCCTTCTTGGACAGATTTTACCCTCGAGAGCTGAGGGAGGTAAAAATGGCGGAGTTTATGAACTTGAGACAGGGCAACAGAACTGTGGAGGAGTATGCTCTGGAGTTTACTAGGCTGTCTAAGTATGCTCCAGAGATGTTAGCCGAGCCAAGGGCTCGCGTGCTGAAGTTTGTAAATGGAGTGTCAAATCTGGTCTTCAAGGAGTGTAGGACCGCGATGCTGATTAAGGACATGGACCTTTCTAGCTTGATTGTCTATGCCCAACAGATTGAGGCTGAAAAGATGAAGGATATGGAGTGTAATAATAAAAGGGAAAGGACAGGCCATTCAGATTTTCGCCATCAACGGTCTAGCAGTGGTAACCGCCTACAACAGCAGCAGCAATAGCAGTAGAGAACCCCAACACCTAGTTCAGCCAGTGACCCAACCTTTCGGTCCTGCTAGGATTTGAGGGGTGGATCATTTGGCATTCAGTCTCAGACTCACAGTATCGGGAGTAGGTATCCAGCTTGCCCCAAGTATGGTAGGAACCACCTGGGAGAATGCCTTCAGGGATGGGAGGGCTGTTTTGGTTGTGGACAGCTTGGACACTGGCTTAAAGAGTACCCATCAACAGGGAGAGGGAGATCACAATCTACCACATCATCAGTTACATCAGGCTAACACTCCAGGTAAAGATGGCGATCAGCCACAAAATCGTTTCTATGATCTGTCTTCCCGTCAGGATCCAGAAAGCTCACCTGACATAGTTACTGGTATGTTATGTCTCTTCCATCTAGACGTATATGCCCTCTTATATACAGGAGCTACTCTTTCATTTGTGACTCCATATATAGCTCTTCAGTTTAAAATAAGTCCAGAGGTCCTCTCAAAACAATTCTCAGTCTCCACCCCAATTGGCGAGTCAATTAGAGCCTTCCGGGTGTATAGAAACTGCCCAATCTCAGTCCTGAGTAAAGTTATTCAAGATGATCTTATAGAGTTAAACATGGTCTACTTTGACCTTATTCTTGGCATGGATTGGTTACACTCCTGCTATGCCTTAGTCGATTGCAGAACAAGAATCATCAAGTTTCATTTTCCAAATGAACCAGTGCTAGAATGGTCGAGCAGCAATTCAACGCCTAAGGGTAGGTTTATTTCCTACCTTAAGGCCTAGAAACGCATTTCCAAAGGATGTCTATATCATTTGGTTCGGGTCAAGGATTCCAACTCTGAGACCCCAACCATTCAGTCAGTTCTAGTTGTCAGCGAGTTCCCAGATGTATTTCCTAAGGATCTTCCCAGAGTTCCCCCTGAACGGGAAATAGACTTTGGAATAGACCTCCTGCCAGACACTCAGCCCATCTCCATCCCTTCTTATAGAATGGCTCCAGCTAATCTTAAGGAGCAGTTAAAGGATCTTCTTGATAAGGGTTTTATCAGACCCAACATCTCTCCCTGGGTGCCCCAGTGCTATTCGTGCGGAAGAAAGACGGTACCCTCAGAATGGGGATAGATTACCGTCAGCTGAACAAGGTCATAGTTAAGAACAAGTACCCTCTACCCAGAATTGACAATTTGTTTGACCAACTTCAGGGAGCTCGTTGTTTCTCGAGGGTCAATCTCAAGTCAGAGTACCATCAGTTAAGGGTCAGAGAGTGCGACATACCGAAAACAACATTCAAAACTCGGTATGGTCACTACGAGTTTGTAGTGATGCCCTTTGGACTCACCAACGCCCCTGCAGCCTTTATGTACGTGATGAATAGAGTCTTCAAGAAGTATCTAGATATGTTCATCATTGTATTTATAGAAGACATTTTGGTATTCTCTAGAAATGAGGACAAGCATGCAGATCACCTAAGGATAGTGCTTCAAAGACTCAGAGACTGCCAGTTGTTTGTCAAATTCAGTAAGTGCAAATTTTGGTTGAAGTCCGTGACTTTCTTGGGTCACGTGGTCTCAGGTGAAGGAATACAGGTAGATCCTCATAAAATAGCAGTAGTGAAGGATTGGCCCAAACCTACCTCTCCTACTAAAATCAGGAGTTTTCTAGGCTTAGTGGGTTATTACCGATGGTTTGTGGAAGGTTTCTCCTCCATAGCATCTCCCCTGACCAAGTTAACCCAGAAGAAGGTGAAATTTCAATTTTCAGAGGAGTGTGAGAAGAGTTTTTAGGAGTTGAAGACTCGACTCACTACCGCTCCAGTGTTAACCTTGACGAAAGGATCAGATGGGTTGGTCATTTATTGTGACACCTCCAGAGTTGGACTCGGTTGCATTCTAATGCATCGGGGCAAAGTGATAGCCTATGCCTCCAGACAACTCAAAGTTCATGAGAAGAATTATCCAACTCATGACTTGGAGTTGGCAGCGGTGGTATTCGCGTTAAAAATATGGAGACACTACTCGTACGGGGATCACATGGATGTGTTCATGGATCAAAAGAGCCTTCAGTATGTGTTCAGCCATAAGAACCTAAACCTGCGTCATAGATAGTGGTTGGAGCTACTAAAGGATTATGATATGAGTGTGTTGTATCACCCGGATAGGGCTAATGTGGTGGCTGACGCCTTAAGCAGATGGTCTATGGGAAGTGTAGCTCACATTGAGGAAGATAAGAGAGAGCTAGCGAAAGAAGTTCACAGGCTAGCTCGGTTAGGGGTGCAGTTGGTGGATTCAGCTGAAGGTGGCGTGGTAATGCAAAGCGGGTCAGATTCATCCTTGGTAGTTGAAGTTAAGTCCATACAAGATGAAAGTCCAGTTCTACTTAAACTTAAAGAAGCAGTTCTCAAAAAGGAAGTTGAGGCTTTCTCCCAAGGGGGAGATGGGGTGCTTCTTTACCAGGGTAGGTTGTGTGTACCGGATGTTGGTGAGTTGAGACAGCAGATGCTGGCGGAGGCATACAGCTCAAGATACACCATTCACACCGGTGCTACCAAAATGTACAACGATTTGTGGGATATTTACTGGTGGAACGGCATGAAACGAGACATTACTGAATTCGTAGCCAAGTGCCCGAACTACCAGCAACTCAAGGTAGAGCATCAAAGGCCAGGAGGCATGACCCAAGATATCAGTATTCCCACGTGGAAGTGGGAAGAAGTGAATATGGATTTCATTATGGGTCTACCTCGGACTCGCCGACAGCATGACTCAATCTGGGTGGTAGTAGATCAGATGACTAAGTCAGCTCATTTCCTCCCTGTTAAAACCACAGACTCAGATGAGGACTATGCAAAACTTTACATCCGAGAGTTGGTCAAACTCCATGGGGTGCCTTTGGCTATCATTTCAAACAGGGGAACGCAGTTCACCTCACACTTCTGGAAGTCCTTTTAGATGGGATTAGGCACTCAGGTCAAACTCAACACCGCTTTTCACCCACAGACCTATGGGCAAGCGGAGAAGACCATTCAGACCCTAGAATWTATGCTAAGAGTGTGCGCAATCGATTTTAAGGGTAATTGGGATGACCATTTGCCTCTTATCGAGTTTTCGTACAACAACAACTACCATTCTAGTATACAGATGACCCCATGTGAAGCATTGTAGGGTAGAAGGTGTAGATCTCCTATAGGGTGGTTTGAGGTTAGAGAAGCTACCTTGATAGGGCTAGACTCGGTTCACGAGGCAATGTAGAAAGTTCAGCTCATCCGAGGAAGGTTGAAAACAACTCAGAGCGGTCAGAAATCTTATGCCGATATGCGAAGAAGAGAGTTGGAGTTTGCAGTTGATGACTGGGTATACCTGAAAATTTCACCCATGAAAGGGGTGATGAGGTTTGGCAAGAAAGGAAAGCTCAGTCCGAGATATCTGGGACCTTATAGAATTTTTAGGCTTATTGGTAATGTAGCCTATGAGCAAGAGTTACCTTCAGAACTAGAAGCTGTGCTCCAAGTTTTCCATGTGTCACTTTTGAAGAAGTGCATTGGAGATCCAACCTCAGTTGTGCCATTGGACAGTGTAGGAATAAAAGATAGTCTCTCATATGAGGAAGTACCAGTCTAGATCCTTGACCGTTAGGTGCGTAAGCTGAGGAACAAGAAAATAGCTTCAGTCAAAGTCTTATGGAGAAATCATCAGGTTGAGGGAGCTACGTGGGAGGCCGAAGCAGATATGATGGCCAAATACCTTCACTTGTTCCCTATCGGCTCTAGCACAACTTGAGATATTAGTTTTTACCCTAGAACTCAATTTAGTTTTCATGAATCAGTTTAGGTGATCAAGTCTCTTTTATGTTTTTTAATGTATGTATGAAAAGTAAATTTAGTTTAGTTATGTATTTTGAAATCGAGGTAGTCATTCCGACAACTTTGGAGTTAAATGAGCAGTACTTGGAAAGTTTGATTGCTATTTTTCTGCTTCCAGTGTGTTTTCTAACATTCTAGGATGAATGTTTACAGGGATGAGATATTGTAATACCCCGAAAACTCAAAATCTAATTCCGGGACTTAAATCAGAAAATCCGAAAAAGCTGCAGAAAAGCTTCAGGATGACCAACCTAACAAATCGTTAAGTGGCCCCATGACTCATCAGGTGAGCCGTGAGAAGGAGGCTGGATAATTTAAAGAGGGGATATAGTGTACCCAACGAAGGACATCACGAGTCGTGGTTAGTTAGGTCACTCGTGGTCAGGCTTGAGTTAGGAATACTTTTGTTGACCAGTGTACTTGACTGGTGGGGGTAACGAGTCGTGGTCCCCAGTAACATCTCGTTATGTCCCCTGTTACCATCCTTATTGAGTTTTTAGCCAGTTTACCTGACGGGAGTGACCACGAGTCGTGGTCAACCAACACGACCCGTTAGGTCACCCGTTAGGGGCACCTGACAATTTTCCCCAATGAATTTATAAGGGCTAATTTGTAATTTTCTACTCTCCCATTCTTTAAATTAAATCATTTTAGTGTTAATTTTAGACGTTTTAGTGGGTGAAAACCGTTCATTCCTCATTCCCCACTCTCAGTTCTCATAAACATCGAAAGTTTTCCTCTTAAGAACCCTCCAAGCAAGACTAGAGCTTCTCATCTCTTGTAGCAGCTCAAGCTTCTTCTCCAGAAGAATTTTAGTCAGGTATGTGGGAATTCAATAAGGGAATTGTCCTTCCCTTGTGTCCCCAAAAATCTTCCCAAATATCCCTACCGGTGGGGTGTATACATTGGACTCCACGTCTAGCTCACGTGGTTATATGTCGGTTAGAGACTCTCCCACTAGTTTGTTTAGTTCAGTCTCAATTTTGATAGTTCAGCTCAGTTCAGATCAGTTCAGTGTGGTTTCTCAAACTCAGAACCTTCAAATTTAGGGCATGTCATTGACCACCAGACAGGGTCATTTTGACCACTCAGTTACTTCAAATGATTTCAGTTCAGATAATTAGTTGGTCATTGCATGTCTTTCCAGTTCAGTCACTTAAATCTATCAGTATATTCCTCGCACATATTCAGTATATTCAAAGAACTGACGCATACTTTTATTTTGTATCCTTTCGTGATACAGCTGCAGGTTCTCAAATTCAACACCGCTAGCCGCCGCAGTTCAGGTTCTCCACCTCAGCAGTAAAGTGTGAGTCCTCATCATCCAAGGGTATTATTTCTTTCAGTCATTTATTAGTTTAAGTTAGACTTTGAGTTAGCTGGGTGCTTTTCCCAGCAACTTCTCAGTTAGATGGATTTATGACAGACATGATTTTCTTTCAAAATTATCAGTATTTTTCAAATGTTTGAACTTTATGTTTTCAGACTCGTCTTTCATAAATGTTTTATGATATTAATTCAAAGTTCCGCTGTGCATGTTTACTCAGAATTCTAGTAAATGATAGACCAGGGGTTGACTTGGGGTCACTTGTGGCTTCAAGTATCGTATTATGTCCAGGGTGTAACTCAGCGTGTGACATGTCGGCTTTCCATTGTTCAGTTTAGCTTTATTGTAGCCTTGTTGGCTTTCTAGTTATTTATTCGTTATTGTTGAGACCTTATAGGTCTAGTATCTATCTTAGTTGATCATGACAGGTGGCCTGCTCGACCTCAGTATTATAGTTATAGAAGCTACATATCCGATTTCTCGATTAATCTAGAGTCGGGTGCTAGTAGCGTCTTACCCCAGCTTTGGGGCGTGACAAGTTCATTCTTCCTGCTCATCAATCTAAGGGTGAAAAGCAATACTCAAATTTACACGAGTACCTAGACCCTCGTAGGATGAAATTCAAAAATTAGGACTCACCAATAACTAATGCTGCTGAAATCGTCTGAACAGAACTATTAACGATGTTGTGCCTGAGAACCTGAACCTATATCATAATACGATACAACATGGAAATATGTATCAGTAATTTGAATGTACTGAGTATGCAAGAGGTAAGCAAGAACAGTAGAAATACACAACTGAACTGATAAACGCTAAATATAACTGTAACACAGGTACTGACTTAGGATCATAACTACATACAGAAATCTGAATAATTGAGCTAAACTAAAAATGTGATTGTTCTGGACTGGGAGGAACTATCCTATATTGTGGGAGAGACTGTAACCGACATGTAACCACGTGAGCTAAACATGGAGTCCAATGTATACACCCCCATCGGACAAGGCCTAGTATACCTTGCCAGGGTATAGTAGCTGAACTGAGTGATCACTGTCTAATGCATTCAAGCTAATAACCTACGGTGATAACATAGTTCTAGGAACCTGGGTGCGCTGAACCCCGGTCCACTCGGTGCTAAGTCCTACTCCTACTGGAAATTCTAACTGTGACTATTAGGTTGATAGCTTGAACCTAATGTCCCAAGTCTAAAGTCAGGAATACTTATCTAGAAGTAACCTGAGAGTCTGAAGGACTTGATAATTGAAACTAAGGGTTCTAATACTGGCCAGAGATGCTTTAGATGAAAGCGTCGTAACCTTCTAAAGAACACCCTGACAATTGATAACTAAGACTATGGAGTTTTACTGGACTCCTCAAGAGACTGAGTATAGTCAAACTGATCAGCTGACATTTCTGTAAGATACTAAAATGGCTAAGTACTAACTGGGACTAAACAATCAATAATTCAGTATTTTTGATAATCTAACTGTACCATTTTGTTGATTACAAGAAATATCAGAATCAAGCAATATTCATATATGGTTAATTATGCAAGACTCTTAAATTCACATTTTTACAAACTAGGGCTAAAAGACACATTTCATGGAAAGAGATATCAACATGCAGGATAACTAACAACAACCTTCAAAAATCATGAAATTATAACAAGAAGGAAGTTCATATTCTAACCGAAAGATAACCCTAGAATTGATACAAAAGGGTTAGAAATGATAAAGATTTTAGGAAGGTTTTGGGGGTACAGGGGAAGAGAAATTCCCTTATTGAGATCCCACATACCTAGAGAAGGATCCTTGAGAAATTCCTTGGGAAAATCGGAGAAGAAGACTGAAACCCTTGCTCTTGCTCTGGAAGAACTGACTGAGTTTTTCTATGAACTGAACTAGAGAGAATGATATGAATAAGAGAAAAACATCAACTAACTCCCTAAATCCCCCTGAAAATAACTCCAAAATGACATATTAAGGGCATTAAAATAGTAGAAAGTTACAAAAATGCCCATGAAATTCAGGCTTTTAAAACCTTACTGCCGGTGACCACGAGTGACTTAATGAGTCATTAGGTCATTGGATAACTCGTGGTACCACTCATTTTCATCACTAGAAAATCACACTTACAACCTAGCACTCTGACTATGACTCACTTCACGAGTTGTGAGGTAACTCCACGACTCGTGGCTCCATCAGTGGTCACCCTCTGACCACAACTCAACACAGACCTGCCACCTATTTCATGAGTCACTTCACGACTTTTGGAGTACTTCACGGGTCATTGGACGAGTCGTCCTGTGACCTAGACAACATTTTCCTACTTTCTCCACTTAAACTCTCGGGTCTGATCTTAGGAACTTTTAGGGTGTTACAATATCTCCCCCTTAGGAACATTCATCCTTGAATGTAGGCTAGATAATCTAGAAAACTAGGAAATGAGTTGAAATCCCAAACTGAAAACTATTAGCTAATTTATGAAGGAGTGACTGTCCGATCTGATATAGGCATGGTAACTGAGTTGATACAACTAATTGTACATTGAAAACATGAATAGAGCTGATGAAACAAAACTGAATAGAGTACCAAGGAGGAATTTAGTACCTGATGTGGAAATTGTACTGAAAGGGAAAAAATGAGGGTATTTAGCCATTATGTCTACTTCTGCTTCCCATGTAGCTCCCTCAACTAGCTGGTTTCTCCACAAAACATTTACTAAAGTTACCAACTTGTTTCTCAGCTTACGAACTTGGTGGTCTAGGATTTGAACTGGAACTTCTTCATAAGAGAGGCTTCCCTTTACACAACACTCTCTAGAGGCACTATTGAGATCGAATCGCCGATGCCTTTTTTCAATAAGGACACATGGAAGCTGGGTGCACCGATGCTAACTCTACAGGAAATTCTAATCATAGGCCACATTGCCAATGTGCTTTAGGATTCTGTAAGGTCCCACATATCTCAGACTGCGTTTTCCCTTCTTCCCAAACCTCATCACCCCTTTCATAGGTGAAATCTTCAGATAAACCCAATCATCCATAGCAAACTCTAGCTCTCTTCTCCTTACATCTCCATATGATTTCTGTTAGCTCTGAGCTATTTTCAACCTTTCTATGATAAGCTGAATTTTTTGCATAGCCTCATGAACTGATTTTGGTCCTATCATGGTAGCTTCACCAACTTTGAACCATCCTATAGGAGATCTATACCTCCTACCATACAATGCCTCAAACGAGGCCATCTGGATGCTGAAGTGGTAGTTGTTGTTATATGAAAACTCAATGAGAGGTAGGTGATCATCCCAACTACCCTTGAAATCAATCACACAAGCCCTCAACATGTCTTCTAAGGTCTGAATAGTCCACTTAGCTTCTCTATATGTCTGTGGGTGTCAAGTTGTGCTGAGCTTGACCTGGGTGCCAAGTCCCTTATGAAAGGATTTACAGAAATGCGAGGTGAAATAGGTACCTCTATCTGTAATGATTAACAAGGGAACTCTGTGTAGTCTGAATAACTTCCAGATGTATAGTCTAGCATAATCCTCAGCTGAGTCGGTAGTCTTAACTGGTAGAAAATATGCTGACTTAGTCATCCGGTCTACAACAACCCATATTGAATCATGTAGTCAATATTCACTTCCTTCCACTTCCAAGTAGTAATAATTATATCCTGAGTCAAAATCAACCTTAACCTGTTGGCAGTTCGGACACTTAGTTACAAATTCTACGATATCCTTCTTCATGCGGTTCCACCAATAGTTTTCTCGTAGGTCACGGTACATCTTAGTGGCACCTTGATTAATAGAATACTTGGAGCTGTGTTTTCATCCATTATTCGCTATTTCAAGTCACCTACATCTGGAACACACAATCTGCCTTGGTAATGAAGCACACCATCTCCCCTTTTAGAGAAAGACTCCACCTCTTTTCTATTGTGCATAGATGATAAGGCTAGAGAGGTCGATGTCCTTGATAAGCAACACAGTTCTGCATTCCTTAAGCACCAAATCTAAAACTCCTTTAACAAATTTGAGCATGCGAGCCCTCGGCTCAGCGACCATTTTCGGAGCATACCTAGATAGTCGAGTGAACTCTAATGCATACTCCTCCATTGTAATGCTATTCTGCCTCAAGCTCATGAATTTGGTAGCCTTAGCTTTCCTCAGCTCCTGAGGATATAATTTGTCAAGGAACGCCATAACAAACTCATCCAACTCCACCGGACCTGCTCCATTTGGCCTCCATTCCTTCCACTGCTTGTACCAAATCCGAGCCACCCTTTTAAACAGGTAGGCAACCAATTCATCACTCTCTGCAGTAGTGACACCCATGATTTGGGTGATTTTTGGATCTCGTCCATGAACTCTTGTGGGTCTTCCTCTATCATAAATCTGTGAAAAGATGGGGGATTCATTAATGTGAAATTTTGAACTCTGGCCGCAGCTGCAGACCCATTGTTATTGACGGGCACCAATTGCTGGTTCACTTGGTTGGTCATAGCCTGAGCTAGCATCTGAATCTCCGCCCTAAATTCAGTAGAGGACACCTGATCTTCCTAAGGGGTTGCTGGGGCTAGTGGGGCTGGTTGGTTAGCATTCCCAGTCCTTCTTCCATTTCCTCATTTTACAGGGATCGTTATCTAAAAAGAGTAGGGTTCAGAGAAACTCACTCTTAGATGTTTTAGAGAAGTCTTAGGTTGTTTTCTCTCCCAAAAATTTGTCAAAAAATAGTGGAATGAAAATCATAAGGTAAGTCATAGTTTTAAGCATAAAAAATCTAGTGCTATAAATGGTGTGTTGTTGCATCTATCATACTGAACACTGAGAAACGACTTCAATAAAACATAAATAACTTTTGTATGAAGCTTGGATTGGTGAACCATCAAATCATTGTAACCTAGACTCAAATAGCTTTAAGTAGGACATTCCATTTACCTAAAAAATCACATTTCCAATTGCTAGGATCTAACTACAAGTATAAAATAATTTCAAATTTACAGGGTATTACACTTCCCATATGAAAAATCCTCAAAAATTTCCTTCAAACACTCTTGAGATACATTCTTAAAATATAAAGATTAGAATATTGATAATACAGAGTCTGGTAATGGATGATGCTACCCCTCATGTTATGAATCATGGTGTCTTATTATATAGAGCCTGGTATTGGATGATCCTACTTGCAATGTTATGATTCATGGTGTATTGATTGAGACACCCAATCTCTATGTCTGAAATGATCTATGTTCCCAATATAGTAAATTACCGAATAAGGAAATTATGAACTAAGAAGTTAGTGTAATAAAAGAGGTCTGAATCAAGCCAAATAATTAAAACGACTGTAAAATATCATATGTCTATTCATACATGTATTTGTATTTGCTTCATGACTTACTCTTATATGTCGGTATGCCTTCATACAAGCACTGTTTCATATATACTCACATCCTTTTTGGGGGGCGCTGCTACTGTAACACCTAAAAGTTCCTAAGATCAAACTTGAGAGTCTAAATGGAGAAAGCAGGACAATGCTTCCAGGTAACAGGACAACTTTTCTAGTGACCCGTGAAGTGCTCCATGAGTCATGAAGCAACTCGTGAAGTGGGTGGCAGGCCAGTGTCAAGCCATGGTCATAGGGTGACCACGGATGGAGCCACGAGTCATGGTGTTACCTCACAACTTGTGAAGTGAGTTGTGGTCAGAGTGCTGGGTTGTAAGTGGAGTTTTCTAATAGCGACAATTAGTGAGGACCACGGGTCGTCCAGTGACCTAATGACTCTTTAGGTCACTCATCGTCACTGGTAGTGAGGTTTTAACAGTTTGAATTCTAGGGGAATTTTTGTAACTTCATGTTATTTTAATGCCTACACCATGTCATTTTGTGGTGATTTTCAAGGGGATCTAGAGAGTTAGTTCATATCTTCTCTCATTCCTCTCATTCTCTCAAATTTAGTACGTAGAGAAACTCAGTGTAGAAGTACAGAGCAAGACCAAGGATTTCAATTCTCCTCAGATTTCTCAAGAAATCTCTCGGGGGGAATCTCTACTCCAGGTATATGGGATTTCAACAAGGGAATTTGATCTTCCCTTGTGCCCCAAAACCTTCCTAAAATCTTTATCTGTTCTAGCCCTTTTGAATCAGTGTTAGGTTTGCTGTCAGTTAGAATACGAATTTCCTTCTTGTTATAATTTTAATGATTCTTGAAGGTTGTAGTTAGTTATATTTTATGTTGATATCTCTTTCCATAAAAAATGTGTTTAGCCCTAGTCTGTAAATGTAATATGAAGAGTCTTGCATAGTTTCCAAGATACAAATCTTATTGGATTCTGATAGTTCTTGTAATCAACAGAATAGTATAGTTAGATTATCCAAAAAGTTGAATGATTGATTGCTTAGTCCCAGTCAGTACTTAGCCTTTTCAGTATCTTACAGAAACGTCAGCTGATTAGTTTGACTATACTCAATCTCTTGAGGTGTTCAATAATACTCCGTAGTCTTAGTTATCAATTGTCAGGGTGTTCTTTAGACGGTTGCGATACTTTCAGCTAAAGAAGCTCTGGCTAGTCTTAGAACCCTTAGTTTCGGTTATCAGGTCCTTCAGACTCTCAAATTACTTGCAGATAAGTATTCTTGACTTAAGCCTTGGGACATCAGGTTCAAGCTATCATCCTAGTAGTCACAGTTAGAAATTTCCAGTTGGAGTAGGACTTAGCATCAGGCGGGCCGGGGTCAGCCCACCCAGGTTCCTAGAATTACGTTGCCAGTGTACATTTTATCCCGAATGGGCATCAGACAGTGATCACCTAGTTCAGCTACTATACACTGTCAAGGTATCGTGGGCCTTCTTTGATGGGGGGTATACATTGGACTCCATGTTTAGCTCACGTGGTTGCATGTTGGTTATAGTCTCTCTCATAGTATAATACAATACCGCTCAACCTAGAACAGTCGCAGTTTTCAGTTCAACTTAGTTATTTAGATTTCAGTATGTAGTTATGATCCTCAGTCAGTACCTGTGTTACAGTTATATTGAGTGTTTATCAGTTCGGTTGTGCACTTCTACTGTTCTTATTTTACATCTTGCATACTCAACATATTCAAAGTACTGATGCATGTTTTCCATGTTGTATCATATTGTGATACAGGTGCAGGTTCTCAGTCACAACATCATCAGTAGTTCCCTTTATATGATTTCAATGACATTATCTTTGGTGAGTCCTTATCTTTCAAGGACGAGGATTTAGTTCAGTTTCAGTTTCTTGCTTTTAGATTTTAGAGTTAGCTGGGGGCTTTCCCAGCAACTCGTCAGTTCTTAGATGGCTTTCAGACAAAGTATTGTTTACGTATGTTTTGCAGTTGTTGTTAGATTTTCAGTACATTATCAAAAATTTCTTGTTTTCAGAGAAATTTATTTAGTTATGTATTTTTTCTCAACTTCTGCTTTACTTAATTTAGTATACCAGTGTGAATTTAAGACATGGGTTTCTTGAGGTCACTTGTGGCACCAAGTACCATATCGTGTCTAGGCTATAGACTCGGATCATGAAAAACTTGGTATTAGAGCCTAGGTTTAGAGTATCCTAGGATTTCTGAAAGCCGCGTTGGGCAGAGTTCTTTCATGGGTGTGAAGCGCGGCACACTTATGGCAAGGAGGCTAGAAGGTGTTATTAGGAAATTTCCCTTTTGTTCATGATCGTTATCGTGTGTTGAGCTAATCTCAAAAATGTTCTCCTAATCCGTACTCTATTCTTTTAAAATAATGATGCCTCCAAGATGAGGAAACGGAAGAAGGATCGGGAACGCTAACCGGCCAGTCCACTAGCTCTAGCAGCCCCTCAAGATGATTAGGTGTCCTTTTCTGATTTTAGGGCGGTGATTCAGATGCAAGCTCAGGCCATGACCAACCAAGTGAACCAGCAAGTGGTGCCCGTCAATACCAATGGGTCTGCAGCTACGAACAGAGTCTGGGATTTCACACAAATGAATCCCCTAGCTTTTCACGGATCTAAGGTAGAAGAAGACCTGCAAGAGTTTGTGGATGAGATCCAAAAAATCACCCAAATCATGGGTGTCACTTCCATGGGAGAGTTTTGAATTGGCTGCCTACCAGTCGAAAAGGGTGGCTCAGATTTTGTACAAGTAGTGGAAGGAAGGGAGGCCGAATAGAGCCGGTTTGGTAGAGTGGGACGAGTTTATTATGGCATTCCTTGATAGATTCTTTCCTCGGGAGTTGAGGGAAGCAAAGGCTGCCGAAATCATGAACTTGAGGCAGAACAACATGACAGTGGAGGAGTATGCATTGCAGTTCACTCGGCTGTTGAGGTATGCTCCATAAATGGTCACTGAGCCGAGGGCTCGCATGCTCAAATTTGTTAATGGAGTTTCAGATTTAGTGCTTAAGGAATGCAGAACTGCGATGCTTATCAAGGACATAGACCTCTCTAGCCTCATCATCCATGCGCAACAGATAGAGGTTGAGAAGTTGAAGGAAATTAAGAGGGAGAACAAACGGGTGAGAATCGGCCAGTTTGAGTATGGCCAGCATAGGTCAGGTGGGGGTAGTATACCACAACAACAGTAGCAGCAGAAACCTCCAGTACCCTCATTAGCCAGTACCCCAAGGACCAAAAGAGTGGATTGTCAGGCTCCCAATCCTAGAGTCACGTCTCTAGCAGCCGCACATTTCCAGCTTGACCTAAGTGTGGGAAGAATCTCCCTGAGGAGTGCCATTTAGGCAAGGAGGGTTGTTTCAGTTATGGCCAGCTGGGTCACAGATTGAGAGATTGTCTGTCAACAAGATAGGGGAAAACCCAGTCTACTACTTCAGCAGTCCCAGTAGGTCATCCAGCTCAACTGGGCACTACTTCTACTTCAGGTACGAGTGGCGGGCAACGCTAAAACTATTTTTATTCTTTGTCTTCTTGGTAGGATTAGGAGAACTCACCTGATGTGGTTATAGGTATGTTGCGCCTTTTTCACATTGATGTATTTTCCTTGTTAGATCTAGGTGCCATACTTTCCTTTGTGACTCCATATATTGTTGTTTAGTTTGATATTATTCTAAAAGTCCTCTCAAAACCATTTTCAGTTTCTACTCTAGTTGGTGGGTCAGTTAAAGCCAGCCGGGTATATAGAAGTTGCCCAGTTTCAGTGTTGAGCAAAATTATCCCAGTTGATCTAGTAGAGCTAGACATGGTCGACTTCGATCTCATTCTTTGTATGTATTGGTTACATTCCTTTTATGCCTCAGTCGACTATAGAACTAGAGTAGCCAGGTTTAAGTTTCCTAACAAGCCAGTCTTAGAATGGAAAGGTAGTATCTCAGCGCCTAAGGGTCGGTTTATTTCCTACCTTAAGACCTGAAAAATGATTTTGAAGGGTTGCATCTATCACTTGGTAAGGGTTAGGGATTCCATTTCTTAGACCCCGACTATTCAGTCAGTTCCAGTTGCTAGCGAATTTTCTAACATCTTTCCCAAAGATCTTCCCGGAGTCCCTCCCGAATGGGAGATAGATTTCGCCATAGACCTTCTTCTAGACACCCAGCCCATCTCTGTTCCTCCTTGAAGAATGGATCTACCTGAGCTTAAGGAGCTGAAAAAACAGCTAAAGGACCTTCTAGATAAAGGCTTTATCATACCCAGCATCTCTCCATGGGGTGCTCTAGTATTGTTCGTGTGAAAGAAAGATGGTACGCTTAGGATGTGAATTGACTACCATCAATTGAACAAAGTTGTAGTAAAAAATAGGTATCCTCTACCCAGGATTGATGACTTGTTTGATCAGCTTTAGGGAGCTAGTTGTTTCTCCAAGATAGACCTCAGGTCGGGATACCACTAGCTCACGGTCAAGGAATGTAACATTTCAAAAATAGCTTTCAAAACTTGGTATGGTCACTTTGAATTCATGGCTATGTCTTTTGGACTAACTAATGCTCCTGCAACATTTATGGATCTGATGAATAGGGTATTCAAGCCGTACCTGGATACGTTCATCATTGTATTCATAGATGACATCTTGGTATACTCCAGGGATGAGGAGGATCATGGTAACCACTTGAAAATATTGTTGTAGACTCTCAGAGACCGTCAATTGTTCGTTAAATTTAATAAGTGTGAATTCTGGTTGAAGTCAATGGCTTTCCTCGGTCATGTGGTCTCTGGTGAGGGTATTTAGGTAAATCCTCAAAAGATAGCAGCGATAAAAGATTGGCAAAGACCCACTTCTCCATCAGATATCAGGAGTTTCTTGGGTTTAGCTGGCTATTACCGACGGTTTGTAGAAGGGTTTTCTTCCATTGCATCCCCTTTGACCAAATTAACCCAAAAAAGGTGAATTTTCAGTGGTCAGATGCTTGTGAGAAGAGTTTCCAAAAGTTGAAGACTCGACTCACTATAACTTCGGTTTTGACCTTGCCAGAAGGAACTTATGGGTTTGTAGTTTATTGTGATGCTTCCCGAGTTGGCCTCGGTTGCGTCATGATGTAGTGGGCTAAGGTGATAGATTATGCCTCTAGACAGCTCAAGGTTCATGAGAAGAACTATCCAACTCATGATCTTGCATTAGCGGCAGTGGTTTTTTCTTTGAAGGTATGGAGGAATTATCTCTATGGAGTTCATGTGGATGTTTCACTAATCACAAGAGCCTTCAATATGTGCTCAGTCAGAAGGACTTGAACCTTCGTCAGAGGAGGTGGGTGAAACTATTGAAAGATTATGACATGAGTATGCTATACCACCCGGGAAAGGCCAATGTGGTGGCTGATGCCTTAAGCAGAAAGTCTACAGAAAGTGTTGCTCATGTCGAAGAAGACAAAAAAGAACTGGCAAAAGATATCCATAGGTTAGCTCGATTGGGAGTGCAGTTAGTTGATTCAGCTAAGGGCGGAGTTGTAATCCAGAGTGGGTTAGAATCCTCACTGGTGGTAGAGGTTAAGTCAAAGCAGGATGAAGACCCCATACTACTCAAGATGAAAGAAGTAGTTCTAAGAAAATGTTACACCCCGGAAGCCCAAAGATCAAACTCGGGATTTGAAATGGATAAAAATTTAAAATTGGCATCAGGACAAAGAATGGGTCATGAGGTGACCCATGAGAGCATCCCACGAGTCGTGATGTGACTCATGGTGAGGCTCAGGAGATAAGTTTGAAATTGGGAATTTGACTCCCCACGGACATGACCATGAGTCATGGTCAGGTCCCATGACTCGTTAGGTCAGTCATGGGAAGTGGTGATGAGAAAGGATAAGAGAAAGGCAGTGTAACTAACAGAAGGACCCCATGAATCATGGTCAGGCACCATGATTCGTGGGATGAGTCGTGACCAGTAGGGTAAAGTTTAATTGAGATTGAGGCAGTGTATGTGTCGAGTGGTGACCATGACTCGTGGTCACCATTGTTCAACTGTCTGAATGACTACACGCAAGTGCACGTGGTTGAACAAGTAGTAAGTGGCTCAAGTAAGCCAAGTATCGATCCCACAGGGACTGGACTAGGGGCAAAATCTACTCAAGTGTCAATTTACTGTAACTCTAAAA
>JACEIK010002322.1:78479-90925 GCA_018107945.1 Datura stramonium
TAAAGGAATTGAAGGATCAGTTAAAAGATCTGTTGGACAAGGGCTTCATTAGACCGAGCCAGTCTCCATGGGGTGCACCAGTTCTATTTGTTCGAAAGAAGGACGGTTCCCTTCGCATGAGCATTGACTACCGGTAGGTGAACAAGGTTACCATAAAGAACATGTACCCCTTACCCAAGATCGATTATTTTTTTGACTAGCTTTAGGGTGCCAAGTGCTTTTTGAAGATCGACCTCAGGTTCGGGTATCATTAGCTCAGAGTTCAAGAGAGTGACATCCCGAAGACCGCTTTCAGAACTCGGTATGGTCACTATGAATTTGTTGTTATGTCTTTTGGGAAAACCAATGCTCCTGCAGCTTTTATGGACCTGATGAACAGGGTGTTCAAACAATATTTGGATATGTTCGTGATCGTGTTCATCGACGACATTCTTATATACTCCCGGAGCGAGGAGGAGCATTCCACTCATTTGAGAATAGTGCTGCAAACCCTTTAGGATCGTCAGCTGTATGCAAAGTTTAGCAAGTGTGAATTTTGGCTAAACTCGGTAGCATTTCTGGGTCATGTGGTATCAAGCGAAGGCATAAGGGTAGATTCCCAAAAGATAGAGGCGGTGAAGAATTGGACTAGACCGGTGAATCCTTCAGAAATTCAGAGTTTCTTGGGCCTTGCAGGTTATATAGAAGGTTTGTGGAGAGTTTCTCATCTATTGCGGTACCTTTTACCAAGTTGACTCAGAAAAAGGTAAAATTCCAATGGTCGGATGCTTGTGAGAAAAGCTTCCAAGAGTTAAAGACCTGACTTACTTCAGCACCAGTGTTGACATTACTCGAGGGTACCGATGGCTTTGTTGTCTATTGTGATGCCTCGAGAGTCGAACTGGGATGTGTGTTGATGCAGCGTGGGATGGTAATAGCATATTCCTTGAGACAACTGAAGGTCCATGAAAAGAATTACCAGACTCGTGATCTTGAGTTAGCCGCGGTGGTGTTTGCATTGAAGATATGGCAACATTACTTTTATGGGGTCCACATGGATGTATTTATGGATCACAAAAGCTTACAGTACGTGTTCACACAGAAAGACCTAAATCTTCGTCAAAGGAGGTGGTTGGAGTTACCTAAGGACTATGACATGAGTGTCCTTTACCACCCGTGAAAAGCTAATGTGGTTGCAGATGCGCTTAGTAGACTCTCCATGGAAAGTGTGTCCCACGTGGATGAGGGAAAGAAGGAGTTGGTGAGGGATGTCCACCGACTCGCAAGGCTAGGAGTTAGGTTGATTGATTCGATCAATGGCGGTATTATTGCACATAACGGGTCAGAATCATCCTTGGTGGTTGACGTTAAATCAAGGCAAGATGAGGATCCAATATTGAGGAAGCTGAAGGAGGTGGTGCGGAGTCAAAAGGTGGAGGTCTTCTCCCAAGGGGGAGATGGTGTTCTACGATACCAGGGTCGACTATGTGTTCCGGATGTTGATAATTTGAGAGTTCAGAAATTACATGAGGCACATGGTACCAGATATTCTATTCATCCACGATCCTAAAAAATGTATCGGGATTTGTGAGAAATCTATTGGTGGGATGGTATGAAGAATTATATTGCGGAGTTCGTAGCAAAATACCTAAACTGCCAGCAAGTAAAAGTCGAACATCAAAGGCCGAGAGGCATGCTTCAGGATATCATCATCCCCACTTGGAAGTGGGAAGAGATTAATATGGACTTTGTTACAGGCCTACCTCATACTCGCTGATGCTATGACTCCATTTTAGTGGTGGTGGATAGACTAACTAAGAAGACACACTTCCTACGGTCAAGACGACGGATTCAGCGGAGGATTATGCTAAGTTGTATATTCGGGAGTTAGTTTGACTTTATGGAGTTCAATTATCTATTATCTCAGACCGAGGTACTCAGTTCACTTCTCAATTCTGGCATTCTTTTCAAAAAGGACTAGGGACGCAAGTTAAGCTCAGTACAACCTTCCATTCGCAAATAGACGGCCAAGAAGAATGAACCATTAAGACCCTTGAGGATATGTTGAGGGCATGTGTTATGGATTTCAAAGGTAGTTGGGATGATCATTTGCCCTTGATCGAGTTTTCTTATAACAACAGCTACCACTCTAGAATCTAGATGGCATCGTACGAGGCTCTTTACAGGTATAGGTGTAGATCTCCCATCAGATGGTTCGAGGTTGGTGAGACAGCCATGATAGGCCCAAATTTGGTTCATGAGGCAATGGTGAAGGTTAAGTTGATAAGGGACCGGTTGAAAACCACTCAAAGTCGTCAGAAATTGTATGCTGATATGAGGAGAAGAGATTTGGAGTTTTACGTGGACGACTGGGTATTTCTAAAGGTATCTCCCATGAAGGGAGTCATGCGGTTCGAAAGGAAGGGTAAACTCAGTCCCCGCTATGTTGGACCCTACCGGATTGTGAGAAGAGTTGGCAAGGTGGAATATGAGTTGGATTTGCCTCCGGAGCTATCTTCGGTACATCCCGTCTTTCATGTGTCACTTTTGAAGAAATGCTTGGGTGATCCAGCCTTGGTAGTTCTGGTTGACAGAATCGGAGTGAAGGACAGCCTCAGTTATGAAGAAATTCCGGTGGAAATCTTAGATCATCAAGTCCGTAAGCTAAGAAGCAAAGAAGTAGCTTCAGTTAAAGTATTATGGAGGAATCATCATGTTGAGGGAGCTAGGTGGGAAGCCGAAGCGGATATTATAGCTAAATACCCTCATTTGTTCCCTACCGGCTAAGTTTCAGTTTGAGGTATCAGTTTGCCCTAAACCTTTAATCAGCTTCTTCCGTTCAGTTCATGTGTACAAGTTTTTTTTATGATATGGTAAATGTATGTGATGTCTGAATTCAATTTAGCTATGTAGTTCCATTCGGAGGTATTCATTCCGGTAGTTTTCGACTTAAATAACTAGTAATTATATATGGTGATAGCTTGTTTCTGAGTTTTCTGCATGTTTCTAACATTTAAGGATGAATGTTCCCAAGGGGGAGATATTGTTATACACCGGGAACCCAAGGATCAGACCTGAAAGTGAAAACAGAGAAAAACTAAAAATTCGCACCAGGCCACAGAACGACTCATGAGGTGAGTCGTTAGGAGTGACCACGAGTCATAAAGTGACTCATGGTCAGCTTGGTTTGGAAAAGTTTGAGTGAGGAGGCCACGGGCCTGACCATGAGTCGTGGTCGAGCCTCACGACTTGTGAGGTCACCCATGGTCAACCTTGGAGGTTTGGCAAGATAGGGATGGGCAGTGTAGGCCACGGAAGGTGACCACGTGTCGTGGTCTGACCTAAATACACATGAAGTCTCCCGTGGGGTTCCCTGGGAGTTTTTAGCGGTGGACTCAATGGATTGAGGCAACGATTCATGCCTTGTGACAACGACCAGTTAGGTCCCTCGTGAGGACTGGTGACCAGAAATTTCCTGCATTTTAATGAGTGTGTTTTCTTAACTTCCTAATTCCCTAAGGCCTAAACTACGTCATTTTGGATAATTGCTGAGTGTGATAAGAGGAGTTAAGTCCCATTGCATGCTCATTCTCATGCAAAGATTTTAGAGAGGTTTTGAAAGATTCAAGGCTTTCTTCCCCAAATTTTCTTCCAATTTCTTGGTGGGAGTTCAAGAAACCTCAAGTCCATCTATTCCCAGGTATGTAGGTTTCTAAAATGGGTGGAATTCTTCCCCACCCATGCCCAATTTCAATTAAAGTCATGAATTCTCTTATTCAAATTCCATGGGGTTTTACCCAAAGCATGTCAATGTGATTTCTCTTTATGGGTATGTTTTAATTGAGTTTTATTCATGGAAATATGCATGATGGGCAGGTTTTATTATTATTCCCTTTAATTCATGTTTCAATCTTTTTAAAATCTAAATTTCCCATTTATGGAAGTTCATGGAAGTTATGATTTATGATGAATATTCATTATTTTGAGTTTATTGATCATGGAAATGCATGAATCAAAGTTACCCATGTTTATGGGCATATTTTTGAAGAAATTGAGTATGATGAAGTATTGGAAATTCCCACATGATGAAGAATGATTTATGAATTACGAAACAAATTTCATGATTTATCGATTTACGATGTTGGCCAATAAAAGGGCCTTGTTTCTTGGGTAAGCATATTTTAAAGGGGATCCATGATGATCAATGTTATATTTTAGCCAATGAATTTTATGCATGATGTTAATGATTTATGTATGAGCCTATATTCATGTTTCTAGGAGCCTTGTCTAGCACCGAGCAGCCCAGCGTTCAAAGGACTACACAAGTGTCTCATAACCACATGCCACCGTGGGTTGTATTGTTATGATGTTATGATAATTATCCCCATAAATCTGATATCACTCCCTATGCACTACCCTCGCTGGCAAGCCAGGGTCGGCTCTGCCCACTTGAGCGAGACAGTGGGGCATCATGAAAGGCTCTACCATGATGGTGTCGGTTATGATGAGTCCTCCCATTGTTCCACATGTCTTATGCATCGCTAGTATTTAACTGTGTAAACATTCGGTATTTCTCGATGCTATGTTATGAGTACGTTTCTGCTATACCTTTATGATTATCATTCCCCCTAATTGAATGAGTGTGTTGTATGAATGAGACATGGGTTGACTTGGGGTCCCTCGGGGTGGCTTATCCTGTGTCTACGATCGGGGTGTACGTTTGGGTCGTGACAAACTTGGTATCAAAGCCATAGGTTTGAAGTGTCCTAAGGCATCTGAAAGCCATGTTAGGTAGAGTCTTTTACATGGGTGTGAAGCGCGCCACACCTATGACGAAGAGGCTACTAAACGTTTAGAAAATGTTTCCTTCTTTCATGTTCTATGTCGTTCGATGAAAATCCTTTCCATCTTTCTAATCGTGCGATTTGCGGTTGCAGAATTATGGCTCCTATAAGAATGAATTGAAGGAGGAATGGAAATGATGAAGGCCACGAAGATGGCAATGATCATGGGCATCAGCAAGCCCCACCTGTTCCGGAGCTCCTGGCACTAGAGCCAGCCGCCAACGCCGAGTTTCAGGCGGTGATTCAGATGTTGGCGCAGGCCTTGACTGCTCAGGTCAACCAACAGACTGTTGTGCAGGTTCCATAGAATGGCAATGTGGTGGTGGCTCAGATTAGAGACTTATTGAGGATTAACCCTCCTGAGTTCACGGAGATTCAAGTCCGTGACTTATTCATGGAGGTTGAGGCATCGATATCTCACTTTCTTTAAGGAGATTCAAGTCCACTGCAGTATAATCTTCACCAATTCAACAATAATTCTCTTGACTTATTCCCTCCAAAATACAATACCCAACAATGTCGTATGACCCAAACAACTCCAGATTAGTTGAAGAGTCCAAAGCTGCATGAAATAAACACCTTCCTTTAACATAAAATTATTATCTCTTGCATAGTGAATTAGTTGAAGATTTAGAATATTTTCTTTGTCTCAACTCTCTCTTTCAATAGTAGCTCGAAATACACTACAATATTTTTCGCACTTATCATCTTTCTCTTACATATAACAACAGAAGAAACAAAAAAACCTTTATATAGGTGTTAACATTTCATCCATATAGTAAATGTCAAGATGGTGGATAATAACTTGAACTTTAGTGGAGTAATTAGTAGGATATAATATGAAGAACATGCTATTGTGCTTACATGAGTTACAAGGAATGAACCGTCTTTCTTATGTACGAGAAGGATTGGAGCACCCCATGGGAAAATATTGGGTCTGATGAAACCCTTATCTAGAAGGTCCTTTAACTGTTCTTTCAACTCCTTAAGCTCAGTTGGAGTCATTCTGTAAGGAGGAATGGATATAAGCTGCCTATATTGAAAGAGGTATATCCCAAAGTTGATCTCCCACTCGGGAGGGACTCTGGGAAGATCCTCTGAGAACATTTAAAGAAATTCACAAATGATAAGGACTAACTGAAGAGTTGGGTTTCGGATGTAGAATCCCTCACCCGAATTAAGTGATATATGCAACTCTTAGAAATAATCTTTCTAGATTTATGATAAAAGACAAATCGTCTTATATGCACTGTGGATGACCCTTCCATTCTAGGACAAGTTCACTTGGGAACTGAAATTCTACTACTCTGATTCTGCAGTTGGCTGAGGAATAATATGAATGTAACCAATCCATGCCAAGGATGACATCAAAGTCGGTCATATCTAACTCCACCAAATCAACTGTGTTGATTTTCTGAAAAACTAAAACTAGGAAACTTCATATACCCTTCTTATTATAACTGACTATAACATCCCAAAAGTCTCTAAGATCATAATTGAGGCATGAAATGGAGAAACAACAGATTTTCACCAGATCACTGGAAAAACCGTCAAGTAACCCATTATGACACTTAACAGATCGTCAAGTGATTCATTAAGAGGGGAAGTTGGAGAAAAATGTGAGATTCAGAGAGTCTTAATGGCTGGAGGAGTGATCCGTTAGGTGTGATGATGCATCATTAAGAGAAGGCATTAAGTGAGGAACATATAAGTGAATTTTTTCTTTAGAGACAACGAGTGGGACTAAAGACCCATCAAGTGGACTAACGGGTCGTTAAATGGCTCGTTAGGTCTGCTGGGGTGAAATTTTCAGTCGAGTTATCAAAGGAATTTTCGTACTTCCTATGTTTTTAACTCCTAAACTAAGTCATTTTGAGATCCTAAAAGGGTGTATTATAGGGTTTTATTCATTCCTACTCCTCATTCTATTCCTAACATCTGAAGTTGAAGATCAAATCTCAAGTTCTGAAGTTCTCAAGTAATCAAGGTTCTCCTTCTTCTCCAATTCTATTGGGTTTTAAACCCTAGAAATATTCCTTCAAACCTAAGTATGTAGGGTCATGAAAGGGGGAATTTCTTCCACCCTCATGCCTATTTCAAACTCATTTTCATGAATTCAAGTCTCCAATCATGAATTTATGAATTTCTAGGGTTAGACCCAATTTTGATGAAAATTCTCATGATCTTCTATGAATTCAATTTTATTATGATTCAATCGATGATTTATGATTAAAATAGCATGATTTCTATTAAAATATCTCATGAACCTATATTTTCAAGTTATGATGAATTACTCAATTATGCATGAATTTCATGAATCTGATGCTTATGTATCATGACCGGTTTTCGACATTATTTTTCATTGCTAGTTCACACACATTATGCATGTTATGAATATCATAATTTCTAACTAGCTCATTTAAAATCAAGAATGTTTCATGATTATGATATGAGCATTATGTATGTTTTGGGAGTAGTATTTAACATTTAGTAGGCTGGGGTTCAGCCTACCCAATTCTTAGAACTACGAGTCACCGTATGTATGATAAGGGTCCTCTCCAGAGAATGTTTTCCCCCCCAAATGGGATCATGAGCGATATCACTCCTTCATGGTTCTTACCCTTTGCAAGGTATGAACACCTTACCAACCAAGTTTACAGGTTGGGCTCCATGTGAGCTCATATCGAGTATGTCGGTTATGAGAATCTCCCATTGTTCCTTATGTTTTAAGTTGTTCATATTCAAGATATACAATAGTTTGAACCATTAATTAGTTTATGAGATTTTACTTATAATTTCAAACATGTTAAGCCTTGTGATTTTATTTTAAAATTTTAGGTCTATGCTCCAGTTATGATGAACAACTCATGTTTATAACTATCTCAAGATTACGATTTATAGCATGCTATCCTTATTATTATATTTTACTTATCCTACACACTCACTATATTTAAAGTACCGATCACATACTTTTGTGCTATATCATCTTATGATACAAGTCCAGATGACCAGTCTCAGCCCCGTCACTAGATTCTATCTTGCTCCAACTTCAACATAGTTTTGGTGAGTCCTCATCATCCAAGGATGTCAGTTTTGATTAATGTTATTTTTATGTCATTTCAGTTTTTAGACTTAGTGGATCTAGTTGCGGGTTTTTTCCTATCAGCTCATCTTATGAGTAGAGGCTTTCAGACATAATGTATCCATACTTAGCTGCTTGATTTGTAGTCCTCATTTATGTTTATGATATCCTAGACTTGGAGTCATTCGTTGTTTTAGCTTTCGTATCGCGTTCATGGTCTATCCTTGTGTATTACCTTGAATCTTGAAATGGCTTTTTGAAGAAAAAGGATTGCTGAATTCAAATATGGTGCATGGGGTGGATGGAGGAGCCGACATCCTATCAGCCTAGTGATGGCCCATCGATATAGTGTTGTGGCTCCGACGGTGAGAGTGAAGACCATTAGGTTTGCGATGGAACATCATGCATGGCGTCATGCTTAGGTTTTGTTGCTCCCATGTGATGAAGGACTTGATGGACCGTCAAAGGAGTGATGACCTGTCACTTCTATGGTTGGTAAGGTGGAATTTTGAACCCTTCTGGTTAAGGCTAACGGTAAGAGCGACGGACCGTCGAACGTGTGTCGGCCCATCACTGCCACCGTCAAGACATTCAGTGATGCAGTCCAACCCATTTCTCTAGTGTTAGTGTTGTAATTTCCTAAGCTTCTAATCTCTAAGTAACATTGTTTTACGGATCCTTAAGAGTGTAATTGATGGTTTTACTTAGCTTTTTCTTCACTCCTCTCATACACAAAAGTTCGGAAAGATCAATCTCTCAAGGAAAAAAGGATTTCTCTATTTCTTCATCTCCAATTCCTCTTGGGCATCAAACCCTAGAAAGAATCTCATCAATCCCAGGTGTAATTCATCCACCCTCATGCCCTTTCTAAGCTCAATCTCATGATCTCTATTCCTCAAGTTCTAAATAGCGAAGTTCTTGGATATAACCCAATTCCATGCAATTATCCGTAATATCTCTATGAGTTCAATTCTATCATATTCTATTTGATGAAATGTGATTATTAGGATAGATTTAACTCTCAAATTTCTCATGAATTAATGATTTCAAGATTACGATGATTTCACCGTATTATATATGATTTATGAATTTCAAGTTTATGAGCCCATGATTTCAAGTTCATGATGTATTATTGAAATATGTATGGAAGTTTATGAATCTTAAGCTTATGAATTTTATGATTTCAAGTTATGAAAATTTATTCAAGAATGTATGATTTTCATGAAATTCAAGTTCAAGTATCATGGCCAACGTTATGGTATCCTTTTCATGGTTATTTCACGCATATCAAGTATATTTATGATTTCATGTTTCAGCTAGCCCATGCAAGTTCAAGTATTGCTTCCACATTGATGAATATGATCCATGTGTATATTTTTGGAAATAGTGTCTAACATCGAGTAAGCTAGGAGTTCAGGCAAACCTCGAGTCTCAAAACTACATGGCACTGTAGATATATATAGGGATTCACATGTGATATCACGCCTTACTCATTCCTTGGCTTGAAAAGCTTGGAATGGTTATGCCAACTTGAGCGAGATAGATGGGTATCATGTAAGCTCTCTCATGATGGTATCGGTTATGATGAGTCTCCCATTGTTTCTCATGTTTCAAGTTACTCATGTTCATGTCTTGTGATATTATGTTTTATAGCATATTTGACCCATTGATCAGTTTATGAGTTTTCAATTATAATTTCAAGCATGGTACACAATATGTTTTTTGTTTCTAAACCTTGGGTCGTTATGTTCATCTTATGATAAATAGCTCATGATTATGAGTACTTCGAGATTATGGCTTTTAGCACATTGTCCTTACTCTCATGTTCTACCTTATTTTATATTCATGATTTCAGACTATTAATTTTACTAGCATATTTTACTCTATCTACATACTCAGTACATTGCACATACTGACCGCACACTCTATGCTATATTGTCTCATGATATAGGTTCGGGTGATCCGATTCCATTGCGATGTTAGCTCACTCTCGCTCCAGTGCAGCATCATCCCCAGTCTTGGTGAGCTCTCATGATCTGAGGACAACAGTTTTGATTCATGTCTCTTTTGTTTATGTTTTTTAATTTTAGACTTAGCAGGTAGTTGGGGGTGTTTTCCCATCATCTCATCATGTGTTTAGAGGCTTTTCAGACAATGATATATAAATAGATCAACATTATTGACTTGTGTTTATGCTTATGTCTTTTATATTGCATAGACTTCCACTTATATTATGTTGAGGTTCTATTTTTGCTTAGTGATACTCTTATTCATGCTATGTATATGCCATGGATAGCTTAGAGCTATTCGTGGTTCTAGGTCCTGTGTTTTGATCCAGGGTCCACACTAACGAATGCTCCTGTAGATTTTATGGACTTGATGAACAGGGTGTTCAATCCATACTTGGATATGTTTGTGATCGTGTTTATTGATAACATCCTGATATACTCTCGGAGATAGGAGGAGCATGCCCCTCATTTGCAGGTGGTACTACAGACTCTCAAGGATCGCCAAATATATGCCAAATTCAGCAAGTGTGAGTTTTAGTTGAATTTAGTGGCATTTTTGGTCCATGTGGTATCAAGTAAGGGCATAAAGGTGGACTCCCAGAAAATAGAAGTAGTAAAGAATTGATCGAGACCGGGTGAATCCTTCTGATATCATGAGTTTCTTGGGCTTAGCGGATTATTATTAGAGTTTTGTTGAGGGATTTTCATCTATTGCAGCGTCATTGACCAAATTGACCCAGAATAAAGTGAGGTTCCAATGGTCAGAGGCTTGTGAAAGGAGCTTTCAGGAGTTAAAGAGCCGACTCACCTCAGCACCGGTGTTAACACTACCCGAGGGTACCAATGGGTTTTTGGTGTATTATGATGCTTCTAGAATCAGCCTTGGTTGTGTATGGTAAAGTTATAGCATATGCTTCCAGGTAGCTGAAGGTTCATGAAAGGAATTACTCGACCCATGATCTTGAATTGGCGGCAGTGGTGTTTGCATTGAAGATTTGGAGGCACTATTTGTATGGGGTCCATGTAGATGTGTTTACCGACCACAAGAGTCTACAGTATGTGTTTACCCAAAAGGACCTAAATCTGCGACAAAAAAGGTGGTTGGAGTTACTCAAGGATTATGATATGAGTGTCTTATACCATCTGGTAAGGCTAATGTATTGGCGGATGCACTTAGTAGACTTTCTATGGAGAGTGTCCCATGTAGATGAGGGGAGGAAGGAGTTGGCGAAGGATGTTTATCGACTTGAAGGTTGGGAGTTCGTTTGGTTGACTTGACCGATGGCGGTGTTACTGTTCAGAACAGATCAGAATCGTCCTTGGTAATGATGTAAAAACTAGACAAAACAAGTACCATATTTTGGTAAATCTAAAGGAAGCCGTTCAGAATCAGAAGGTAGAGGTCTTCTCCAAAGGGAGAGATAGTGTGCTTCGATATCAGGGTCACTTGTGTGTCCCGACGTTGATGATTTGAGAAATCGGATGTTGTATGAGGCTCACGGTTCCAGATATTCGATACATCCAGGTGCCACCAAGATGTATCTTGACCTACTGGAAATATATTAGTGGAATGGCATGAAGGACATCACAGAATTTGTAGTTAAGTGTTCGAATTGTCAATAAGTGAAGGTTGAGCACCAAAGACTAGGAGGTGTACTTTAGGATATCATCATTCCTACGTGGAAGTGGGAGGAAATCAATATGGACTTCATCATAAGGTTTCCTCTTACTCGTCGACGGTATGACTCCATTTGGGTGATCGTAGACCAGTTGACCAAAATCGCTCATTTTCTACCGATCAAAACCACTGATTTGGCAGAGGATTATGCCAAACTATGCATCCGGGAGCTATTTAGGTTTCATGGAGTGCCCTTTTCCATCATATCATACTGAGGTACTCATTTTACCTTTCAGTTTTGTAAATCATTTCAAAAAGGACTTGGTACTCAGGTCAAGCTCAGTACAGCATTTCACCAGCAAACGGATGGTCAAGCGAAGCGGACAATTCAGACTCTAGAGAACATGTTGAGAGCATGTGTGATTGAAAAATATGATTAGCTCCTTTTGTAGGTTGCAATTGGCAATGTATGGAGCTCAATGTGAAGATAATGGTCCTAATCTTGAAGATAAAAATTAAGAGACGGATTATGGATGATGAGAAAAGCTAAAAAGGACATATGGAGTCAACTCCGTGCCACGGAGAAGCATTGGGGCGTTCAAAAACGTGCCACGGAGCAAAGAATTAATTTATATAAGTAGGGGCTATCAAACAGTGAGCCTGCGCAATTGCTCTGTGTCACGGAGTCGGATCTCTGCATTAAGCTCCGTGCCATGGATGCAAATCTCCGTGATAGGCAGCGTGCCACGGAGTTGTTTCACCACAGGCCAAATTTTGCATTTTTCCAACTTATTATAAATTGAACCCTTAGCTTCTAAAATCAATTATCACGAAATATCTTTGAGAAATCGTAAAGGAGCGAAGGGAGAAGTTAAGAACTCTACCTAGGTGATGAGCCCACAAGTGTACGGGTC